>JABASP010000928.1:0-37575 GCA_019776565.1 Sminthurinus signatus | reverse complement strand
TAAAAGGTGTTGGAGCTACTTACCCTGATCCGGAAGAGAAATTAGTATTACCTACAGGTAATAAGAATAAACATATACATATGAAAATTTGTTTGATAACATTTAATATATAAAATATATCTACTATATCATTCATTTATTAAGTATGCTATACTAAATTGTCACTAGTCACTATATATTATGTTTTATTTTATTTTTTAAACCAAATATAGGTGCTCTTGTTCCTTATGGAAAACCTGTTACTTCTAAAAAGAAGACTTCATTGTTATACAATGAATACATTGTTTATGATATAAATCAAGTATTGATCAACTATTTGTTGGAAGTCAAATTTCACTACAAAGGACGTCGTCATCACTAAAATGTACCAATATATATCTTGGAAAACTTCAAAATGGTATTAATTCGATCAAAACTTCAAAAAAAAAAAAAACATAAATTTAATGTATTACCACCTTATATTTAAACCTTGACATATATAAAGTTCCTTCTATTTCTATCATTTCAAATGAATTTTACAAGTTAATTATTATTAAAGTATAATAATATTATGTTCTTCCTTCAAAGAGTAATTAAGTAATACTGAATATTGTTCAACATTCTATACTGTTTCATTATTTTTATTTTATACATTTGTCGTATTATTTTATTCTTTTGATGTTAATCAGGATTTCTTCCAAAGCTCTAATGCATAATAATAATGAGAGCTATTATAGAAATGAGTTGTATACATTATACTAAATATGGATGCGTTATTTATATTATAGTAGATGGATTTTCTGTGAATTTATATGTTAAAAAATTAACAAGTACTTTTACATTTTAAAAATTTCCTATAAATTTACTTGGATAAATTCATATTATTCATAATATTTTAGTTTTATATTTATACGATCTGATCTGATCTCTTGATCTATCCTTCAATATTGAAAATTGCATAATAATGCTAAAAGTTAAATGGTATGCTAAAGTTCGTTACACTTGATACACGTAGTATTTGTTGAAGAAAAAATATTAACTAGTAACTAAATTGTAGCTATCTATATATATATATATATATGATATTATCGCCTTTATATTATTAATTTCCTACTTAGTATTTAATAATATTAGTTTACAAAAGAAATTCTATAGAATGGAGATGTAGATTATTAATATTTCATAAGTAATTTTTTGTAATATTCTCTTACAAAAAACTTTGATAGTATATAATATATTATGAAATTATTATCTTCTAGTATCTTTTCCTTTTATACATTATCATTTAATTCATTCTTTGATTATATATTTTTGATAAAAAAAAGTCTGATGTTGAATGCTGAGTATGTACACGATTTTTTTTATATCTCGAAATTATTATTTATGTTTTTAAATACTAAAGTATTCGAACTGTTCTTATAAACGAGGTTGCTATATAATAATGATGATAACTTGTTGACTATAGAAATATATTATATTGAATTAACTTGATAAGATAGTAACATGATATTTGTGAACAATTTTTATGAAATAATTAAATAAACATTATAGTATACATTGCAATTTATTACTAAAATCTATATGAAAATTGTGTTGTAGTTTATTTTTGTATTTTTGAACTCTGTTTATATACAATCCATTAAGCTGGAAACCTTTTAGTAGAGCATATATGTAGGTAGTAGAAATGATTAGGCCACATATGGCATGATTTTTGTAAATAAATATATATATAGGTATATGCATATTGATTGGAAATTTTGATATGAGTATGACATTGCTAAGCCATCACATAGGACAGAAAGTTTTGAAGTTTTAAATTAAACGTTTTGTTTTTCGTACAGACTGAGTATTATATATATAGGAGAAGGACACACATATATATGTAGTCTGAAGTAGATCTTGAGATTAACCTTAATTTCTACCCATTTATATTGCTTTTACATTGTTTGCGCGTATAACATTTAATCCACCAGCAAATACTGTACTATGTTGTATGTTCTATGTGAAATTAGAACGATGAAATGAAACAGGCAGCGAATAAGGATTAGATTCGACCCACTCGAAACGAACGTCTATAAAATACGTAGTACTTATTTACTTTCCACGTAATCCTCAAGAAAGGAAAGTAGATCTCTCTCTTTTTCTTCACCTACGTATTCTGCTACGTGTGGTTTAGCTTCTTAGAAGAAAGTGTACTTGCATGAAAGCAAGTATTTCTAGATTAAGAATTGTGGTAAAAGTTTCATTTATGTTGGGTGAGTAATTGTCTCTCCCTGTTATATTTTTGGTCACGTTATATAGTAAAATGTATTTCCTTCAAATCAAAGAACAAATTGAAAATACTATAGGTTCATGAATTAGATTTTCCTTTTACTATTTTTTGCTACGTAATTTCCGTTTTTGCTTTGCATTTGAAATGTTTATAGTATAAAGAACAAAAGGATAATAATAATTATTATCAAACATTTTCTTTTAAATCTTGTTCTTTTCCGACGCCCACGCAGTATAAAATATCCTCTTAATTTTTTACAAAATCTTGTACATAGGACATTCATTCATGATACCGACATTCACAAGTCTCACGATCAAAGCTAATTGGTATTCATGTCATTGTAAAACATGTATAGAGTATAGAATAGAACTGGTACTAAATTACAAAAGGTCATGTATCTGTAATCTAAGCATTTGTTTACAAAGTACCAGGGTAGATTTTTATATAATTGTAAAAAAAACAAATTATATACTTTGTGTACTGTGTACTGCTATTATTGATACTTTACTGCTGTAAATAAGTATAGATACCTAGATACGAGACTGTTTCAGCTTGTCATAAATAATTGTTGGAGAAAGTAAGAATTGATATTTAGACTTTCCTCCCTCGCTCTCTCTGTCTATCTCTCCCATAATTAATATTCAACACATGAATCTACAATAAATTTTCGTTATTTTGGAAACATTTTCTTGGTTTACTGAATACTGATGTCTGTGCTTTAGATCATTTACAGTTTTATGGTACACAAACAGATATAATCTGATAGACTGGACTAGAAATTGTGTGCATATGTTATACTTTGTTTCTTTTCGTCTTTCAAAATCTTTTTACATGTAACATGTAACATGCACAATGTACATCTTATATTTGTGATTATTTTTGGAAATACTTTGTTTTCGTGCTTGCATGACTTTTACAACTGTCCAAAGGATTTTACAAAAAGAAGAAGAAGAAGAAGAAGAAGAAGAAGAAGAAGAAGAAGAGAAAGCAAAAAACAAACATTATCACACACAAAGGATCAAAGATAAAGAAGAGAGTGAGACAGGAAGGAGAAAGTCTCATGTACTTCTCACCCCCTACTGACTCGGGCTTTTCGATAAATTTTCATCAAATTTAATCTCGTCCCTAAACATCTCCTTGGAAAATCTTGACTCCTTGTATTCAAGACGGCAGAAGGAATGACAAGAAAAGTCAGTAAAATTGCTATTTATTCCATGTCATTTATTATGTCCACCAACACGACATTAGAAAAGTCTATGACCACAAGAAGTATAAATACCAGCACAATTTCTACTTGATTCAACAGTCTCAACTCACCTCCTCACACCAGAACTTGACATTTTAGTTCTGGTCATCTTAAAATCCTTTCCTTCTTTCTTTCTTACTTAAACCACATCTGTCCATCAACATGAATTTAATATTGAGTATAGTAACTCTTGCTAGTCTGGCCATTGTAAACGGTAAGAAATAATGTTAAAATTTTGTTACAGCTTTTGAAATTTCAATTGGTAGTAAGAATTAATCCTTTTTCAATTTTGTATTTTACTATAATAATGTTTTTTTGGTTTTAATGTTTTTGTAAACTAGGTCAACAGAGTGAAAAAGCTTCTTCAATTGGACGATCAGATAGGTTTTTCTTGGCTGACAAGAGGAGTGGCAGTGTATCACCTGGTCTTATACCTTTCCCCCGAATTGGACGTAGTGGTAAATTACTTTTTCATAATAAATAAATGCTTTCCTGCTTTAGTTGAGTTCAAAATTCAAAAGGCTTTCATTGTTAATAATTATTGTTAAAAGTTAATAGACTTGATCAATTATTACAAATACTATGATTATGGTTTGTTTTTGTTTACCCTAAAAACAGGTATACATGAGGGTAAAAGACAATTAATTCCTTTTCCAAGAGTTGGAAAGCGGGTGTTTGCCATTGACCCCTACTTCCTTGAGTATGAAGACTCCCTAGATTCTCAACTTCCAAACAGTGTACTTTCTTCCTTAGTCGACGCTTCCAGCAACAATAATGGTTTGGACGAAAATGACACCGAGAAGCGGAATGGGTCACCAACAGGGACTGGGGGAATGTGGTTTGGTCCACGTTTGGGAAGAAGGAAGAGATCTACATCCGATTCAGAATCCCGAGATAGCTTTGATACTCAAACTTTGGTCAAAATGCTTCGTAATTTTAACTGGGCTATTGTCCCAATGAAACAGGTGACATAAAAAGAAGGTAAAACAATAGTAAATAATTTTCAATCCTTTAATGTTGTATTATATTTGTCTTATTTCATATCTAAATTTTACTGTGTACAATGTACGATACATAGATTGTATGTATATGGTACGTACATAACACACAGGATATTTTTCATCGTATCATTTTTTTAAATCAAGTGACAATTTGGATTTGCATATATCTAAAACAAACGTTGTGAGATTTTGTATCATAATTCCTGTCTGTACATGAGAAATACATTAGCCTATATCTTATATCCTATATTCATTATGAATATGAATACACACACACACTATCATTTATTATTTTTTTGCAAAGTTTACAGCATTATAAAAAGGTTAAAAATTGTACAGCATTTTTAATATAGAGACGGTACACGGTACACTTTCTATATACTAGACTAACAAGCTAGCTAGTAGCTAGTTAATATAAAAATTTCAATCATGCGGATTTCCTGTCTTATAAAAATTTCAAGTGAAAATGACATTTTATTATACTTGATTACTTTATTTGTATCATTCAGAATCACATAGTAAATATGCATCTGTCAACCTTCACTATTATATACATATACACACATAGTTCAAAGAGGGAGAGAGAAAGAGAGGGGAAGGAAGCACTTGAAGCTGATATTGAAAATTGAAAAAGTTATCAAGTACATGCAAAACCTTTTCTTTTTTTTCTTTTTTTTAAATTTATGGTTGTATTATTTTATACTTTGTTAGGTATCAAGTATATAGTATATATGAAAAGTATGAATGTTTCACTAACGAGTTCTGGAAGCTTGTTAATTTATGAGACAGTTGCTAAAAATTAAACCAAAGTCGCATGTACAATGTACATTGTTTATGCATTTCTACATAATATTATTTTGATACTTTACACTTCCAACTTCTATGAGAAATGAAGTCTTAAGCTTGCAAATATTGAAAGTGTATAACATTTTCCATATATATATTTCATGTACTTATGAATTAGAGTATTTAGGTACATGAATGTATTTTTGTATACATGGAAAACATGCGAATTCACGCAATTTAGAGTTTAGAGGTCTTAACTTTTAACATGATATCCGGTTTATACATGATAAAAAGAGACGAGTATACTTATTGAAGGTTTTCTAAGCTATTAGTCTCTTTATGCTGTATTCTGTAAGTGTGTGGGAAAATTTTCACGTTAGATAATGGAAATGGAAATGGCAACATGAGAAACAATAAAGGCATAAGGCATAAGATATACGACATAATGCATTGCAGTAGTAGCAGTAGCTTTTGCTTGTTTTACTTTTTACTCTCTCACAACACCAATTTCTATGCAGTACTTATCCACGTATGGATTGAAAAACTCAATAGACTATGCATCATCATCTCATCTAGAATCTAGAATCTAGACATAAATCACAACCACATTACACATGTCTAGCTTCTTAATTATAAGTTGTACTTGAATACCAGTGAAATGAACTATTAGCTATTAGCTAAATACATAATTTGCTGATTGGACATTCACAGGAGTTTTTTTTTCATCTTCATTTTGTACTTTGTACGAGAACGTCCTTTTTTATTCTTTTAGCAAAAGGATATGCTTAAAACAAAGTTTCAGTTGTTTTCAGAGTTTTTCTAATTATTATTCTACTTTAAAAAGTATGTGTAAGCATAAAACAATATATACAGCGCACCATGTATACAATGTAAATGAATCATTGAACTGATCAAGTCTCTTATATTATTTCTTATTCCAAATCAGGTGATAGGAGCTCGTTCATCCCAGGAACTTTTTGAAATGTGAAGAAAGGAGAAAGTAAAGGTACAAGCAACGAAATCAAAATCTATAGATTCATCATCATGAAACATTTCCTTCTAGTTTCTAGTTAGTTAGCACTCCCTGCATATTGTATATTGTACATTGTACATGCTTCTCAGTTCTCGGCAGAAGAAAAACAATTATTATTATTGTGAACAACTTTTCCGCACGTCCTATCGATCTAACAAACTAACATAGTACTAAAATTATGTAAATATTATGAAATATGTATAGCTAATAATGTTAAATCATTTTATCATGTAATTATATTAACAGTGATATCGTTTTTAACAGGGGAAAATACTTCGTACACAGAAATTTTTACGATGTAATATACACTTAAAATCAAAACTAGATATTTTATGGGGTGACCGATATGAATGAATGTAAAAAGTAAAAAAGACAAAAAATATTGATATTCTAATGTCACACCACACACCTCTAAGTTTCACAGCACTCGATAAGATTGTATTCAAAATTATAAAAATATAATGTTTATTTCTAACTTTTAATTACTACACGATACTACAATAGCAATTTAATATAAATTGATGAAATTGTACTATACACATATTATTAGGTATGTATTTGGTATGTAAAGAATTGTGGGAATCTGACTGAAAAAAGTATGGAAAAACGTTTGTCTCAAATCTCGAAAGTTTTACTTGTCAAATGTTGGAGTTGGAAAATGGAAAATGTATACCTGACAAAATAATATAGAAACAGATTGAAAAATACTAAAGAGAGTTCAAAGGCTTATAATAATATGGTAGATTGTACACAGACATTAATAGCTGATACTATATTGTGAAGTTTAAAATACGAAACACATGGTTAATTTTGAATCAAAATAACTACGAAATTCTATGTACATTATATATTTAATGAAAAAAAGTCGGGGTCAGTAGACAAAATACGATTGTTATGATATAATCAACGAGAGAAAAAGGTTGTATGCATGTCATAAATCATTATAGTCCATCATTCTCATTCAGTATAATATATTATGTAGAGTAAGAAAACATGCAAGTTTTTCTTCAATTGTGAGAAAGCCATAAAGCACTATCAACTAAAAATGCACTGTAATATGCTTATTATATTGCTTTCACATCCTCATGCTTACACATATTACATATATTATAAATAAATGATAAAGTATAAAAAGAAATACAGAAACTAAAATACTTTTCAAATAGATACTCAAAATAAAGAATTCTAAACAGTTCCCAAAACACAATATATTATGACATAAAAATTAAAAATATTGTTAAATATAAAACAACACATGTGATTTTTCTGGCCATTGTTTGCCAAAAAAATATGTACTGGATTTCTTAGGATTTCTTCTACTTCAAATGTGTATGATTACATATAACTTAAATACTAAAAACTAAATGCACACACACAAATAACAAGTATCAGGTAAAATACGTCTCGTATTTCTTCATTTTAGCATGATGGTTTACAAAGTTTTCAAATTCAACCCATATAAAAATATGTGTGTTAGGATGTGCAAAACAAAAATTATTCTTGCATGCAAATAAGTACCCCTATCATATTTACATGAACAGTTCAAATGAACTATCCTATATCTTATTCAATGTAATATATTACAGATTACAGAGTATGGTGTGGTGTGTGGTGTCATATAAAATAATGACATTTTGTCTTCAAACTTAACTTAAACACAAGTTCTCAAGTATAAAAGTAGGAAGTCATATTTTATTTTCCACACATTTTGGATTAATACCCACGAGAAAATAGAAACATGCTGAGTAAATATACTTTACATTTTAAATTGTCGTCAATCTTTCAACTATACATGTACAATGTACATCCATATGAGAAGTGGACAACTGCTCACAGCTTGTGAACATACTGTTCACACGTTGCTGTAAATTTCACCAGTTTCTCGTGGAAAAAGAATCGTCAGTGGTCAGTGGAAATTTTTACTGTACATTGACCATTGTGTATACAGTATACAGTGTACAAAGTTGGTCAACTTTTTTCGGAATACACACACATGTATTGCGTACATTGTATGTATGTATTGTGTGTAATGTCACATGCAATACTTATTAAGAATGATTATTTATTACTGTGTTGCTCTACTACATTTAAGGACTGTAAAAATATCTCATGAACGTAATATTTTACTATTTTTTGAGGACTCTGGTACGAAGCAAAATGTTCCAATTCATAAAAAAGACTTTTTATATTACCTACACAATTAGAATTTTTCTTCAATCCAAATGGTTCTACGTTGTAAGTTGTAATATTGTTTAGCTTCTTCTCTGACATACTAAAACCTTTGGTGTTTGGTGTTTGGTATGTTAGTTTCCTTTGTTCTTTATTTATTAGAATTTCCTAGAATTTCATACAATTTCTCATCTCTTTCATAAATAACTGGATTTTCAATTCCAATTTCAACAACGTGCGGGCATTTTGAGAATTTTGAGACTACTTTTCACTTCTCACCAGATTTCTGCAAGAAACTAACCATTAACCATATGCTATAAGCTATAACATTTTACTTTATTCTTATTTATGCGTCGTGGCTCATAGTTTATAGTACAAAAAGTTTTTATACGTATGATGTATGATACAAAAAACATAACATGAAATATTTGGACACGGATACTGTTTTGGAGTTACCACATATGAGGAAGATGACAAATTATTCATCGAGGATGCATTATAAATTGCATTTTGCATCATTATAAATTATTATATAAGAATCCAAATTTCTGCAGAGTATACATAATTCCACCTATTCTCACCATGTTATCTAATTTTTGTATTCTAGATTCTAGTACATTGTACAAGTTGTGTGTGTGTGTGTGCATGTGTGTGGTTTTTGAATGTAGCGTGTAGTGATGGTTGGTTTGTGGTTTTTCAAGTGGAGATTTGATTCAGTGGAATTTGATGGGAAAAGACTTGTTTCCTGCGTCGTCTTCCATGCTGCAGAGAGTGGTGAGCATCAAGTATTACTATTACGATGTTACACTCATAAATAAATTTATTTTTGCTCATTCTGACAAGTATTTTTTATTCTGTTGAAGATTCAAGATTCAAGACAAGAACTACAGGAACCATCCGAACTGTGTTCTTTTAGTCTCGTCCTCTTTTAAATATAAAAAGAAAAATTGTTTTGTCTTCTTTACTAATTTCAAGCTTATACGACACAACACAGAGCCATTTTAAACAAACTGTACTGATACGTAGAAGCATATAATAAGATATATAGGCTTAAAAAGCTTGTAGTTTGGAGTTTATGTAAACTTTTAATAGGTAAAACGTAGAATTTTGGGGCTGCATAAGAAAGCACTAAATGTACATAACTTTTTTCAATGTGTGAAAGATATCTGTGCTACAAATTACAAATGAGTTGTCTCTTTTGGTCCTTTTTTTTAATTATTTCATTTCTGGACATAAATAATAGTAAGAATACCACACACCAAAATGCACATGTCAAAGAGATTGTAAAGAACAACGGGGTGACAATTCTTGATTCTCGATTAAATACTCGAGTCATTAACACTTTTGTGGAATGGTTATAAATGTATTACGCTTCATATTACAGCAAGCATCAGGCTATCCTACACATAAGATGTTAGATATCAGATGCATAGTGATGATATACAGATAATATCATTTCAAATGAATATGATACAACGACATCTCCACGATAATAGATAATACATAATACAGTATTATTAATACTATTATTAGATAAGATTGAATTTTGAGATGATTTGAGTTTCAAGCTCCTTTTATTTTACAAATACACTCATGTACAAAAAAAAGATGACATTTGAATTACACAAGTTCAGCACATCTTTCCTTTGACTTTTAAAGGAGAAAATTATTATTACATATCCATACTACTTTGTACTTTGTACAACTTGTAGTTGAAGGTTAAACATTTTCTTTTGAATAGAAAGGACCTGTGGTGAAAAAGAATTGAAATCAAAATTGAGGGATGAGCTTAAATGTAAAAATTGTAATAGATTCACCTGTACCACTATATAATATTATTATACTTGCCGAAGTATTACTGATTACTTATAACTTGTAACATTCGTGTGTACATACTTAAATACATGTACACATTAAACATATCCAAAATATACAGATGTGTAAAAGGATTAAACCTAAATCAAGGGTATTCTTTTATTGCTTCTGCTGTACGTTGTACATTGTACACTCTGTACTCTGTACAGCAATGAGCAATTTGATTCCAATTGTTACAACTATTATCTATTACCTTTTTCCATGTCAGTCTCCTTTTTTTTAATCTTCCTTTTTTGTTTAGATCATTTTTCATACAAAGTAAGTAAGTAGATGTTGTATAGAAGATACAAGTGTATTTGAACTATTATAGAAAATACGAATAGAAAGACATCAAGATTCAAGACCTACGAGGTTCACAATAATCATAATTATTAATATTTTTATTATCATCATCTGTACACTGTATTCTGTGTATTATACATACTGTAAACTGTGTTCATGTATGATGTATTACAAATTACAACATGGTGATGGTGATAATAACTAGACACCTTTTACGATGAGTGATGATTACGGATGAGTAGCACTTTGCTCATTGTATAGATTGTAAATGTATCGTCTTATGTATTATGTATTTTGAACTACGTGTTTGCAGTTTGCAGTTTGTAGATAGTTGTACAGGCTTTATTATGGATAATATTATGGAGTTTTCATTTCGTTTTATAATAGCTGATCATTACGATGGTGATTGTTACTTGTGATGGATTATTATGAAATGAAAATGCGAATTAAAAATCTGTCCTTGCTACCTACCTATTACTATTACTATAATCTATAATGCTTACTAGTTACTACTTAATACTTACCCACCACCAACGATCTGAACCATCAACGACCAATGACCAGTAATGGGAATCAGCAATCAGCACACTGATGTATAATGTACAGCCTCAAAGAAACTGCAAGTGGTCAAATTCTAATTAACGTTTAACTCAACAAACTCCAAACTCCAAACTTTTCGTTGCATAATGAATTAATGAATGCTTTTTGCACTTTGCATTTTGCATTCTGTATCCACTGCAAAAGACAAATATGTAGCTGTCGTTGTTCATTTTTGAAGCCAATATTACTGAATACTGAATAGGACTCTCCTCCAGCCTTTTGAATTTGGATTTATATTTTCAATTCTTCTCAAGACATTGATCTATCGAGTTTTGCTCTGTACTACTTTTTTTACATTTTACAGGAATTTGATACAACTGGAGCAGACGAGCAGAATACTGTTATAAATTATGTATAATGTACATCAAGTGTCGAATGTCGTTTGTCGTTTGTCTTACGACGTACGATGGGTAGGGTATGAATTATAAATTATAATGACATTTTCATACTTGACACAATATGTTTTGTCTCAAATTTCAACATTATACCCATACCGGATTTGGGATTTGGTCACATTTCAGATTTCAGATCAGAAATCAGTAGACCATCCACTAGATTGTCAATCGTCAATCTCGTAATTCCTGTCGTTTTTTCATATCCAATTTCTCACCGTTCGATGAGCAGGAATAAAGAATAAACTTATGTATAAGGTATAAGTCTCTATAGGTAATACAAGAGCGGTATTATGTATGTCCACTCTTCTTGTTTTACAGCCTGTAGCCTGTAGGTGACCAGAAAAATCAGAGCTCTGAGCTTTGAGTTCACAGTCAAAATTGTATACAGATGTAAGTTTGGGGTTGTGGATTTGTGGCTACACAGAGTGCACAAAGTTACACATTTGAAATCCATCGAACTCTGTTCTCTGTTCTTTTTGATAATTATTGTCGGTCATTACCACTCTGTTTCATAATACTGCTCATACTTATGTACTAGTACTTTGTACAGTGTATTGTGTATACGCTTCATGATTTTTCTCAGTCAGTTTTCATTAAGAGATTCAAGTTGTATTGATGAGCACGAAGCACTCAGCATTGAGCATTGAGCATTGATCAGAGGTTTTTATAATTTATAATGCATCACATGATAGAGAACTGATGAAAGCAATCATAAAAATACCGTTGATAATTTTTCTCGAGCAATCATAATCATTCGACGCCCAATCACAATCACACAGAAAGAAGTATTTAGTATTTAGTGCATCGATGAGAAAACTGTGGTAGTCGTAAGTCGTAAGTCGTAATTATTATTGTTGTACTGTATTTTGTATTTTATATCTTATCGTCGTTTTAAAACTGTTTGATGCATTTACAGCTCTAAATTCAAGTAGGTAAAAATTCTCAATGCTCATGCAGTGGAGTTTGTATTTTGTATGATTTTACACCAAACTCATCAAAACTAAAATTTTAAAATAAAAGACGATGCACAAATTTTTATAAATACTAATCCATTTCAATGAATGCTCGGGGCATGTAAAGTGTACGTAATCTCAAGACTCAAGAGCATGTACAATGTACATTATGATTATTTACTAATTTAGGTATAGCTGTTCTCGGCAAACATGTGCGACAATTGAAGAACCTCAAAAAATATGTTCATGTTTTGATTTTTGGTTGATCAATAATATCCACAGCATGAAAAAAAGATTGAGGTATTTTTTGAAATTTCACATGCCGTATTTAAACAATGTTAGAAATAATATTGACTTGTAATTTGTAATTGTTGCATGTATAAGAAACAATCAGAATAAAAAACCTTTTACGCATAACACTAACAGACACACTGCTGACTACTGGCTGTTGTTGTGAGCACGCCAAGAAATATTTGTAAAAAAATTCTTCTTAATTCTAATCTTCTAATCTCACATTCATTTTCTTTCTCCGGAAATATTTTGAATGAAAAAGGACAATAAAAATGAGACTGTAATATCTCTTTTATTGAATTCCTGTTTTATGAGACTTTTAAAATGTATGAATATGAAACGTGTCATACAAAATCCAAAGTTTGTAATCAATTGAACAAAAAAAGTAATATTTTCTTCAGTATGAAGTATTCCTCTTTCAATCGTGTATTATAGTTTATAGTTATAGTTTGTAATAAGTACATGTTTTATGATATAAAATACATACAAACCCAGGCGTGGAGTCCACAGTGCGTGTACAATTTAACGAGCCAGTTGTTATTTGAATACAGTGTATAAGTACATTATACATTGTGCATGGTACACGGTACACGGGATCGGAGATGTGCTTTGGTAAGTTGGCAAAAAAGTTGATTTTATATATTTTGTTTAAATTCTTGCTTACAGAGTTGTGATAAAACTCTGTCCACAGTCTACAACGTAGTACATAGTAAATATTTTACGCTGTATGCTGTACGCTGTACACACAGTATGAAGTATGGATTGTGCACCGTGCACAGGCTACAAGTGGTTGTTTTTTTAATATACATATATTGTGTATCATTTTGTTCAACTCTGCCTGTTTCTGTTTTCTGTACGTGTGGCTGCATTAAAGATGCTGGTCTCTTGGTTTCTGGTCTCTGGTGTCTTTTACAATGCACAATACCCATTGAATACATTTATATGCTCACATACGATCTACGATACACGATAGTCCAGCAAGAGCCAAGTGTGTACAGTGTACAGTGTACAGACTAACAAAGAGATACAGGGAAGGTAGTTAAAAGGATGAAAAAGAATGTGGTAAAGTTAAAAACGAAGGGGTTGTCTCGCTCCTAGACTCTCTACATTCTACATCTGCATCTGCATTGCTTTCTTATGTGTGTACTTTTTACTTCTTTTTACTTCTTACACACTCCATACTCACAGTACACACAGTACTTAGTTTTTTACTTAGTGTGGAGAGGGTGGAACTCTTTATACTCTTTATACTTACCACAATATTATTATCATGAACGGATGTGATCAGTCTGATTGTGACGTTCTCAGGTGTAACTTGTAGCAAGGTGCGTCAAGTGAAGATCCATGGATCCGGAAAGAAATAGAAACGTGAACTGATCTATCTATATCTGTATCTGTATAAATTTGTAATCCGAAATACATAATACATAATACAGCATGTAACAAACTGCATGTATACTATTTCAAGTTTTTCAGTGGATAAAGTAGTTGTATTTTGAGCTGTAAGCTTTATACATTTCAAAACCCAGTAGTAGAATATAGAATATTATTATTATCATTAGTTCTACAAATATTATTTATTTGTTCATTTGTACCAAGTTCTCAGTTTCCCCATTCCATTCCATTTTGTGTGTGTATGGAGCATGGAGTAGGGAGTACGGACAGATGAGACGTTAATTAGGATTTTTTTTTGTGTATTGTGTACTTTTACATGTGTGTATTAAAACTATTGTGTGCTTTTTCAAGTTCAAAGGGTTAGTGCATTTTAGTTTAGTTCAGTGTTGTGCTTCAATTAGTAAGGATTTGTTTATTTACTTGTTGATTCTGTTGGATCATTAAAAATAAAGAATAAAGAATAAAGATTTTTGTTTTGTTGTTTTACTTTACTTTTCGTACTGATTGTGAACTGTGAGACGATTATCAGTTGGTATACTATAGTTGTTGATAATGATAAAAAGTTAATCTGGTGTGTCTACAAAATCTACAATCTACAAGCTACAAGTTTTAGATAAATAAATAAAAAAAGTTTTTTGTGTAGTTTCAAGAATTGTCACTATAAAGGAGATAAGGAGGAAGAAGCAAAGGGATTCTCTTTTTCTTCTTCTTCTTCTGTGTACGTGGTAAAATAAATTGTATCCATAAGGACGTGACGTGAAAAGTGACATATTTTGTTTTCAATTTTGATATTGATTAAGAATCAAGAGCACTCAAGTTGAAATTGGCAAGTGCGTATCAACTATCAACCATCAACACCGGACACTCTTCGTTATATTTCGTATCAGTTCATGATCGTCTTGAAAGTCTCAAACGGAAAATTACAATAGAGAGAAAACTCCACTTTTAATGAGGTATGATATTTTATTTATTTACAATTTACCATTTATAATTTACAATCTATCTTCAATCTTCAATCTGCGATCCATAATAATAATAATAATAATAATCTACAATCTTTATACTTGAGAGGTTGATCTTCCTTTTCGTCTTGTTCTTCGTCCTCTTCTTCCTTTCATTATTGATTATATTCGATAACCTCTCGGTACTTTGATATTTAATCTTTAGCCTCATTTCCATCCCGTATCATAAACTCCAAACTCTAAATTCCAAACTCGATCTTTACTTGCACTTTTACATGTATATGCAACATACATTCATTCATTCATTCATTTTCATTCTACATCTATTAAATATTATAATAATATTATAAGGTGTATGAAATATTGAAGACCTAGATGGATGGGGAGAAACGAGAAAGAAACGTGTATTGGGCTGAAAAGCTCCTCACGAATTCCCAAATTTCAAAGTCTACATTTTATTATTGAAATTGAAAGAGAAAAGAAATTTGGATTGGATTGGAAAACTTATCAGACATAAAACCATCATATACATCATAATACATGATACAAAGTGTAAAGTATAGAGTATAGTTGATAGTTTGTAGTGTAGCTTCATTTATCCGTCACTATCATTTCATTCAATCATTCGATGGATTGAAATGAAGGTGGCCTGAAGACTCTGTACTCTGTATAAAATACAAAGTATGATGAAGAATGAAGTATGAATCATGTCCCATGTCCAAACTCCATACTCCAAACTGATACATTGTTTTATGAAAATTACTCTGACTATGTGTACGTTTCCTTTTACATATTTTACTTTTCACATGTACCTATAATATTTTGTACAACATATATTGTACACTGTGAATTATTGAGTATTGAATGTAGAGTTTTGAGCTGCACGTGGTGTTTTTTGGCATGTTTGATGAATTGTTGGAAAACATTATGGTTTATTTACCATATAATTTTTGTTTAAAAACTTCACCTTGTTTTTTTTTTTGAGCTTTGAGCTTTCAGTTTTGAGTTTTGATCGACCACGTATATATTTTTTCTGAAAGAAAGGGAAAAAACAAATAAAAGGAAGTAGCATTGAAATTTCCACGTAGGTTGGTGTTTGGTGTTGATATTCTTGTCGTACTTAGCATTTAAAGGGATGAATATGAGAATATGAATGAATACACCATACACCATACACACACACGAAGGCTAATATACACATAACACGTACACATACATATTTTAAATACTAAATACTTGGAGGTGGCGTAGACGGAATTTTATAGTGAGTGGATAATGTAAAACATGCAAACTTACTTTCATAGAACACACATATTTTATTTTATTCGTATATTTTACATTTTCCCCATGTATTTAACATACATTATATTATCTGTATAAGTTGGTTTACTTCCCTTTATATTTATTATTATTATTATTTATTCATGAATTATTTCTGTGCGGCTTTTCCCCCCTTCGAGACCATAAAATAAGCCAATCTGCCTACAACCTACAAGCATGCATTTCTATGCATATATTTAATCTAAAGAGTATACATATGAAATTCACGATGGTTATTGTGTATTTTGTATAGTTAGGCACGAGTTAGGCCAGGCTATAGAATACAGATATCAGTGAGAATAATTATAGTTGTTGTCTATTTTATATTATATTATATTATGGATAGTGGATAGTGGATAGCAATATGATGACGAATATGACGACGGTAGAATAATGTAAGTAAAAGTTTCTTGAGGATTGTTGTTGATGTTGTATAAGCATGACGTTAAATCATTGTATGACTTCTTACTATTTATGGGGTATGAATCATGACAGCTAAATACTCACAGACTTACAGACTACAGACATGTACAAAGTGTGTGTGTGTGTAATAAGTAATAAGTAATATAGGCATACTAATAATAATGATAATAATAATAAGTAGTGTAATAATAATATGACGACGACAACGCAGAGGCCGACGACGACGTTCGCCGTTCGACGTTCAAACATAAAACATAAATAACCAAAAGCGAGTGAGATAGCGAAAAGCCAAAAAATATCCAAGTCATTCAAGATTCAAGTTTCAAGACTTTTCAGCACTGTCTATGATCTATGAAATAAATAGTAAATAGTAAATACTTGAATCTACACAGTCCACAGTCTTTACTATGATAATATACTATATCAAAGTACTGTATAAAATAAAATACTTGAAACTTGTATATATACATTCTATACGCTTAATTTCTGCATGCAGTATTCTGTATTATGCGTGAATTTAAATTGTCTGCAGAGAAAATGAAGTGGGTGTAGCAGCTTTGGAGTGAATCAATTAGACGATTACATATTATACTTATAGCTTATAGTATGAATACTGCAGCTTTAATAAATGAAATCCTTACTTACCTTCACCATCATCATGTTTTCCTCTATTCATAATTCATAATGCACAGATAAATCTTTAATCTACAATCTGTAATGTGTATTATAAAAAGTATGAAGATGATATCTGATACAATGCAAATATCAAATATCAAATCCCAAATGTTAGATTAGTCATTACTCATTTTTATAGATACCACAAAAAAACCAATCAATAAGCAAATAGTTGCGTTTGTTATTTATTATTTATTATTATTATTGCTATTTTTTTATTGAATCGAGTTGGGCTGTCTGTGGCCTGTGGCCTTTGGCACAGTACACAAGACAAAGACACAAGATGCAAAAACAAAAAGCGTTTTAAAATAAATGTTCCTGCAAAAAAACCCACATTTACATATCATGTATATGAAAAACAGGGAAAAAGCTAGACAAAAACACATATTACATATTCCATAATCCATAATCAATACCAAAGGTAAAACTTTTGGCATCATCATCATCATCATTTTCCATTACATTGTCTTTGTCTTTGTAAATTTTACATGTACTTTGTATACTTTATACTTTATGCTGATTCATAATTTGTAGTTTGTGTTTCACTTCCAACTTCCAGGTAAGGTGGATAGTGCACACACTTATAAAGTGTATAGACTAGACTACAGACACGATTATGATGATGGTTTATGATTTTTTTCTCTCCATTACTCTTTTACTCTTCAAGCACAACACGAAAGTGAATCCTGACTGTCGGAATAAATGAATGAATGAATGAACAAAGATGGTTCGTACATACAAAGGAATATAGGTATTCAATTCTCAATATTCAAAATCCACACAGATCTTTGTACCAAAACGACCAACTTATTGCCCATGTAAAAAAGCACGACGATATGATGCTTGATTAAACATTCACTAATGAGAAACTTTTCCCTTCAATTTTAGAGTTTAGATGCATAAAAGTTTTATCTCTGTATTCTATATAAAGTTAAGTTTATATTTCCTAACCAAACCAAACCAAGCTTAAATATCAAAAAAGAAAAGACGCACTATATGCAAAATTTATGGATAAAATTCTATTCCGTGTATCTATAATCTATACTCTATGTGCATGACAATTTTCACACTACATCAATTAAGATAAAATCCTAAATAGATATTATCATGAAAAAAGAAAACAGATGGAAATCAGAAAATTAGCAAAGTACACGGACTGTTTACTGTTCACCAGCGATATTTAATACAAATACAAAGATGTACAATGTACAATGTACAATTTACAGTGTACAAGCAATTACTGAAAAATTAGCAGATGATACTCAGAACTCAGATGAAGGTTGGATTGAAAACTGTGTATTGGATATTGATTGCTTTGTACAATCTTGGAAATCAAAATTTCATGCGCTATTTTCTGTACACACGTGTAAAGTGTAGAGTGTAGAGTGTACAGAGTACAGATTATTTTATAGATTATAAAAGATATTTGCTGGTTGAGGATGAAACCTCAGTTGGTTGTAAATTTTTATGAGGCGAATCCTTCTGAAATTTGGTTGGTAACTTTGTCAAGTAAATATGTCGCCATATGTAGAATATAGAATGTATAGAATGGAGAATTACAATTATTTATGTTTGTGCATCTTAATTTTTCTTATGCTCACCAACCATGACGAGACGACACCAAACCAAACCAAACCAACACATGTCTTTGTGTTTTGTGTTCGGGTTTGGATCAAGTTGGTGGTTTTACTTATTTTTTTTTATCCTGTCTCCTCATTCGTTATTTCTTCGTTCCGTCTTCCCTGCACCGTTTTGGTTTGGCGTTTGGAGGTTTTGGCATTGTCAATGTCGACATTCAATGTTGCTAATAGGGGGAAAATCTCAAAAGCTAGCTCCAAAATCCTACATACACATTTGTGTAATCTCGTGTAGGCACTAAACAAAATACATGTGTGATGTGTATCCATTCAACGTCAGTATACGAAGAAACTACGACTTGCGACTTAGGACAGTTTTAATATTGAAAATTGAGGCACATAATAATAATAATATATAATATACATTATACATTATACATGTATCATATGGATCATGGATGTATTACTCAGCAGATACCTACTTGGTCTCGAAAATCATTCAAAAGTTACTCCCTCATCCTCAAATTTCGTACTTAACATATTTACTCAAATTCATACTCATATTCACACATAAATAATATACATAATACATACATATTCCACGTGCACCGTGCACTTCAACTTGAATCAGTCGTTGACGAGTAGTAATCTGACTGTCATACTCACCGCATTATTGCTCGAGTACAAAATACAAAATATACACAGTACACAGTACACAGTCTTCATGTTACATATGAATACTGCGTACATGTGGAATGAATGACCGCTATGGAAATGCCAAAAATTTTCAGGCTTCGCCCAAGCAAAACCATCATTTTGAATTACATTCATTCGGAATTCTACATTTTACACTTTACACTTTACAAAGTACACAGCACACAGATGTACCATGTACGACGTACGACGTATGTGTAATGTGTGGACTGGCTTTTTAGCTTTAGTTTTGACTGGTTTGACAGATGTTTGATAGATATGAGAATCTAAGAGAGAAAGAGAGAGAGAGAGAGAGAGAGGCCCAGAAAAAGAAAAAAAATGTATGTGAAGAGTGAAGAATGATTTCAAGTTGGAAATGATGATGACTAGAAGAAGAGAGTAGAGATTAGAGATAGAGTAAAGATTATTGCAGAGTAGGGAAAAAATCCTAGTCTGATGATGAGTGACACGCTTACCTAACTTCTAACTTCTAGATTCATTTTATGACTAGGTACATTCACATTTCACATTAAATATTAAATATCAAATCGTCATCTGGAATCTGGATCTTGAACGTGAAAAAATCCTCACCAAATGTCCGTCTTTTCTATGTCTACCTCCACTTCATAAGATACTTTATATGTACTTCATACGTCGATTATGATTCCCTATGAAATGAGTGCCACTAATAAATTTTACTTGTACATGTAATAATACTTGAAAACTGTACACTGTACACTGTAGACATTATTATTATTGTTATTGCTATTATTATTATCATCATCATTATTATTACAGTCACTTAAATTTTTATGTGTTGGTACTTTTTCTACAAATTTTTATCAAGTGATCAAGTGACACATAAAATATAAAATATTGTTTACGGTGTACAGTGTGCAGATTTTACATGCAGAAATCATAGGAATTATCAATAGTCAAAAGTCAAAAGAAAGAAATTTAGAATGATTTTCAATTCACAGTTTCTTACATCTTATAATATCTTGTATCTTGTAGTTTCTCTCACCTTTCATATATTATATTGTATCTTGTATGTATTTACTTTCTGAAAGTAAATTTACTGTCCAGTTCCTAATATGCATTTGAGATATGCAGAATGTAGAATGTAGAAGATTGTATCATGTGTAGATAGAAAAAATAAAATGGGTTTATTTCATTTGTCCCTCTTATCTTTATCTCTTTATGTGTGCCTTTTAAACATGTCTCACTTCATGTTTTTTATGTGACAAATACTATACTTAATTACACCACATTAGACTGTAGATGAAAGGTGTACAGTGAACATTGTACAGTGTACAGTAACAGCTACACAACTTGAACATGTTCATTTTACACTGTGCATTGTACAAAATACAAAATACAAATGTGTGAAAAGTTTGAAATTATGATAATAATTGTTGTTCACTACAAAGTAATATGACTAAAAGACAAGCTTGACTTGTTGCTGTTGTCGTTTTCGTTGTATATGTCGATGTCGACTTGGACTTGGTTGTCGTTGCTGTCGTTGTCGTTATCAACTATCAACGATGAGTGTGTGTTGACTGTTGACTGGCGTTGTTCTTGACACAACCATGCACAATCCACAATCCACACTCACACATACAAACATGTACAATGTACAATGTACATTGTAAATTGTACATGGATTTACTTAGTAACTCTTAGTTAGTTAGTGAATGCAATTTAAAACTCTCAGGTCTCAAAACCATATTGTACATTGTACACATAACACATACGAATACAATTTGTCTACAACAGGGATATTTAATCAGATTCGAAGGAAAGAAAAACGTGTACTTGTTACTTATTGTATTAAAGAGTCAGAATTTATGAGATGATCATTATTCCATCGCCTCTGTCTCTATCCATTCTCAATTCCCTATTCACTATTCACTGTACAGTGTACATTATACATGGTAAACACATTGAGAATTTACTTCTGTGTAACATGTTCACATACACTTGTATAATGTATAAGTATTTATGTATTGTACAGCCAGAGGCAGGAATGTGAGTGTACCAACAGTCAACAGTCAACAGTGATTCAGTAGTTAGTAGTTGGTAAGTAATAATAATACTACTACGAAAAGGAACCAGAGAGACTCATGCTGAAAATTAAATAAACACATTTGATATTTTGAGCAAACAGCAAACAGCAAACAGAGGAACGACGAGGAGGAATCGCACGTAAAAATTCACACATGTTTTACTCATTTGTCAATATCTTATACATCTTGTGTCTTATAGACTATAGAGTAAAGAGTAAAGACGAAAAGACATTGTATATTATTATACATTATGTATTATGCATACATGCACAAATAGAAAATAGATACGAGATACTAGATACTAGATACGACAACGACAATCAACCATGTACACATTGTTGTAAAATGTGAGATTTAACTATTTACTCACGTTTTATGTCTGTTTTTTTTTGTTCTTTTTTTTTACATCTTGCATCTTCGAAAATTTACAAGAAAAATCCTTGTACAAATACTAGTATTGTTTATTGTAGATGGATGGATATTTTAGGAGCTTTTTCATACACAATATTATGATCTACGAATTATGAATTAAGAATTAAGATTCAAGTCACAAAAGTCCGTGAGCACGATCAAAGATTAAAGACAAAGAAATTTTATTTACACTGGCAAATGAAAGATGAAATTTGTTTTATTAGAATTTAGAATGTGGTTTGTTTTGAAAATATGACAGTGAGTTGGGGATAATATTTAGCTATAATAAACATGATATAAATATTAGACACACACGTAGAATGTAGAATTGCTAAATTTTAGCAAGGTGAAGAGCTGAAGATGATGGTGATCTTTTACAGAAATTTAGAAATTATAATACATCCCCTTTGAAGCAAAAAAGGAAACGAATAGGAAAAAATACTGGTAGCTGGCAACTGGCATTGTTCGTAATTCAATATCTGTATATTATACGGAATACAAAAGTAAATTTTAGTTTTTAGGGTATTTTAGCAACCTTTTTCTGACATAAAAATTAGAGCTAAATCTTAATCTTAAGCTTTTACCTACATGTTGTGTGTCATGTACTCCATATTTCTTAATTCTTAATAGGTGCAATTGTACAGAAAAATATAGGAAAATTTAGCACTAAAAACATTATTGTTTTATTTTTTCCAACTCTTAACTCCTGCACACTGGATTTTCTGTTTTCCAACTTCCATTGTGAGTTGTGAGAAAAGAAATATTACTGTAGAAAGTATTATATTATTACTATACAAACAGTTATACCAGTAAGAAAACTGAACTGACATAGAGCCTTTAGAGTTTAGAGCAAAAAGAAGGACATATAATTTTTTATTATTTCAAGAAAAACGTTGTCTGAATTTCTCGTGTAAAAGGAGTTACTGAAAGTTTACTGACAGAAAAAACTGGAAGCAATAATTATTATTAGCGATTATTAGTTTTTAAACTCCTTTATTATCAGTAGAATTATTGTTATTATTGTCTATTATGGTGAGATGATGATGCCTAATGCCTACACGAATGATGAATGCAAAAATGAACATGAGACGAGATGAGCAAGTAAAGTATAAAATATTCACAGAGTTGGTATTTCCTATTTACTATTTACGAAGGTACAAGTTACACGTACAAAAATTTCCCCTGTTTATTACTGTTTAGCACTCAGCATTCAGTATTCCGTATTCAGCAATATCTTGAGTCTTGAGTTTTGACACACTGCTAAAAGCTATTTACTGTGTACAGTGTGCATGTAAAATGTAAATGCTAAACAACAAGACAAAATATCTGTATTCTGTATTTCCTATTCCTCATTTGCTACTTGTTACTTGTTATTTGCTACGACTTTTGTTGTTGTGTGCAAGTATTGTAAATGTTAAATTGCGGAGCATTTAGACATTCAAAGACATTCAATCCTGTATACACAAAGACACTTATCGTACATGAAGTTTGAAGTATGAGGTATGAGGTGTTTTAGGCTCCTTCGGATTTATTTACCAAAATTAAGCTCATGTTTTGCCATCGTAAAAATGTACACTTGAAAATGGTAAATAGCTACTGTCGACAAATACTTATACATCTGCATTCTGCATTTTGAATCCTTAATTTTCAATGCAAACGACAGACAGACAGAAGAAAAACGGAGAAACAGGTTGTCTGTTGTGTGTTTGGTACTTGGTACTTGGTATTTGGGAGTTGTGACGAGAATAAAAAGGAAAAGAAAGAGAAAAAGAGGTCCGTTTTGCTATTACATCTCTCTACAATCTACAACTAAACTGAATACTGAATACTGAGGACATAGTATGTATATTATTATTATTACACATATTTTACATGAATATTATGGTACAGACTACAGACATAATAAATTTTAAAGTTTAAAGCTGTATTTTACTTCTACTACCTATTATTTTTTTCCAAGTTACAAGAACATCAAACATGAACAATTATTATTATTATTACTATTATTCGTATTATATCTTTTCTGTAAGAAGTAGGAACTAAGGGTTTATGTACATGAATGTATTCTTATATATTATGTAGTTGGATTGAGCAAAATAGAATATGTGCGTGTAATTATTATTGCTTTACCCAAAACCTCCCAATTCTATGAACTCTTGGATTTTTTTTTATTCTGTGAAGGAAGTTAAATAAATTAGAAATTAGGAATTATTACTCCATCATCAATATTTCAATGTTTAGTGTTTAATGTTCAGTCATTTCGTTTCATTTTACCATTCAGAATTCAGAGTCTCATTTTAATTTATTGCAAAAAATTAAGTGGAAAAAATGGAAAATTGGCGAAGAACATAAAAGATTAAAGCTAAAGTACCATATAATAGTACATTAATTGATGAGAAAACATACACTTACGAATTACGAATCATCTTCAAATCTTTAGTCTTGAGCTATTTTGAAATCAACAATCAACAATGAGTTGTACTATTTTAAATATAATATGTACTGCCTGCTGTGCTGTGTGCTGTGTGCTGTAAATTCATTTTCAACAGAGGGTAAATTATACAATCAGATTAATCAAGAATCAAGAACAATATCATTTTACATATCTTGAATCTTGAATCTCTTTCCCTTTCAAATTTGAAATTTCACATTTCATGCGTTTCAAACATTTTACTTTTTAACTTCTTTTTTTGTAGTTTCTACTTTAGTTTAGTTTCCGCATCGCAGTGTTGAATAAATATAGTCTACAGTCCACAGGCCACAGCCTCCGCAATTACAATGTACAATGTATTGGTCGCTTGTAGCGTTTAAGTAAAGTAGCATGTGTATCGAGAATCGAGAATGGAGATTGAGACAGTTTTGAATTTTGACTTTTTAGTGGAATCAACAACAATAATAAAACAGTGTAAAGAATAAAGTAGTAAGTATATATTTATGTTCCTATAAGCTTACTTTTATAGCTTTTAGGTTTTAGGAATGGAATGCAAAAAATGTACCTCTAAAAAAATGTTTTTTTACATGGTAAAACAAAAAGTGACAGATTCACGTGGATCCATGTACAATGTACATTCTAGAATCTACAGGGATCCATGTCATGAAAGTCATCCGTCATCGGAACATTACACAATCCACAATGATAATTATGGTAAACATTAAAATTAAACTCTCAAAATTTTTGACAGATAGATTTGACAGAGCATAAGAATTGGATGAGAGGAGCATCATAATAATTTACCATGTATCATGTATCAAATGTCATGTTCTATGCATAATGTATTATGTGTAATGTCTAATGTCTCGTGTATCATGTATCATGAAACATCCACATTTGTGTTTTGCTTAATGATACTCATATGTGGAAATGTGCACACGACATGATGGGATATGAGTAGCAAATGTACAAAGTACAGAGTAATATTTGTATGATGAGTTAAAGACTCATAATAATAATAATAATATGCATAAAAAAATACGATGGACGATGGACATTACATAACACATAACATAAACATTACATTTATGTTTTCTGCCATTCGCCAAGGTTTCAGTTTCAACTTGAACGGCAACAAAAAGAAAAAGAAGAAGAGTCAAGAAAGACGTCCAACGTCCAGTGAATAAAAGCCCATCTATAGATTATAGATATAAGAGTAATAAAATATGACTGATAAAAAGAGGAGCAAATAGTACATTTTGCATTATGCATTTATCTCTGTGTGCTGTATGATGTAGATACAAAAGCTGTCAGAAGAAGAGTACAGAGTACATAGTACAGAAAGGTGATGTAAAAGAGAAAGAACAAAAGACAGAAGTGAACGTGTACAATATTATGTGTAATGATTGTAATTTGTAGAAATGTATATGATTTGATGGTACGGTATTGAATTGGATGAATTTGTTGGAGGAAGTTCCAACCACACACACATACACACTACACATCCAAACACATGATATATCTACTAATCGCCGTGTCCGTAATCCGTAATGATACAGAATTGCAATATCCCAAGATGTTGACGGTACACATTACACACATACGAAATACGAAGGAACAGTAAGAGCTAAGAGCAATAACAACTCTTTCTGCATAACTTGATACAAAATACATGTATGCATCTACATGTGTAGGAACGATAAAATTCAAGAGTAAAACATGCACTTAGGTTTTACTTTACTTTATACTTTATTCTTTATGTAACAAAAACGATGCAATCTTGATTATTGTAAAAAAGAGTAGAATAATCATCATAATACAAAAGGAATATTACTTAGATGTATATTTTACAAGTATTTTATTCCATTCTAAACTCTAAATACACAGTATTATTCAAGTGGTGGTTCTAGATTCCTTTTTCCACAGCTGCGTGCTTTGTGTTTTGTGCTCAAAGCTCTGAGAAAAGTACATGATCAATCAAATGTGTAGTAAATATTTTGATGCATTCCCATTTCGCATACTTTTGTGGATTGTGGATATTTTGTACATATGTGAGCACGCATTATTATTATTATTACTATTATGATGATGTTTATTTACTATTTACTGAAAAAAGAACAAGGAATAAAAAGGTAATGATGAAGACAAGAACAACACGAATGAAATGAATGTATTTTACATTTTACTCCCTAACTGTAGATTTACGTGCAACCAATTATTTAGCATAAAAACTTTATGATGATGTAACAATATTGTTCAATATTCAATGTTCAATGTTCAACATAGTCCACACAGTTTGTGAAATTCTTGCAGCATGGCCAATTCTCAAGTTCTCAAGTCTGGTTAATTTATTTTATACAACCGGCTCGATATGTTTGATGCTCAATTCTCAATGCTCAATGTTTGATACAACCAAAGTCCAACGCAAAACTTAAATGTATAAGTAGACATACAACAGACATGAATTAATTTTGATGGGACTGTTTTTAAAATTTATGTGACTATACATTATGCATACTTATCTACGACTGTGAATACACTAGAATCTAAAATTTACTATTTTACCTCAAAATCCAAGATATCACGAATCTCTCTCTCTGGCTCTCTCTTGTTTTACATAGTCAATAGTCATACATCTGTAGTATTCATACATACTACATTGGAAAGATTTAAGAGGAAAGGAATATTTGGAGAAGAAACTTTGTACCTGATAAGTAAGTATGGAAGATGGAAGAGAATGAGAAACCATCCATGTGCCGTAATCATCCATCCTCATCCTCATCTTCATTCACATGTTTATGCATTATGCATACATACATGTATATACAATATATTAAATGTATTCATGTATGTATATAATATTATGCACAATAAAATTCATGTATTTACTGGTCACTAGCAGAATCTTGAGTCTAGAGTCTAGAGTGTTGAGTATAGTTTCAACTGTGTGCTGTGGCAAGCTTTAGCTTTTTAGCTTTTTAGCTTGTGGATTGTGGAACTTGTCGGAAGTTCGTTGAACCAGTCATTTCATATGAATATTTTTCTGTCAAAGAAAAGTGGAGACAAGAAACAACGGAGAACCAAAAGGAAAAGAAAAAAAGGTAGAATAAGAGAAAAAAGAAAAGGTGGAGGGTGGAGAGTTTTAGAGTTTAGAGTGTAAAGATGTGAGATGATGCGAGAGTGAGGGAGACAAGACAAAACAAGACAAACAAAGATTTGTTGTTGGAAAACATATCTTCAAGTTTTAAGTGTACATAATCTTTTCTATATATTATGCTGCATTTTGTCTTCTTATTATGTTAAGTATATACTGATTATGACTGTGGTTATGGATTATGGATTATGACAACAAGCGTCCCATCTCCTCAAAAAAACTCTCAATTTATTATCAAGTCTTAAACTAAATAAATGCATGAACATTTGTATTCAGTATTTACCGTAATTTTAGATTGTATAGATATTATTTGATATTGATGTTTGCTCTTGATCTTGATCTTGATTTTGGTATTGATATTGAGTCAATATAATTTTTACACATTTTGTGCGTAAAGGAATGTGAGAATCTCAATCAGAATACTTATTACAAAAAGTATTGTCTTCAATATTAAACACTAAATACTAAATACGTCTCTATACTCTCTGTGGTTTACTAGAACCTAAAATCACTCCACTGGATTGGGAAAGATTGTATAAGAAGATATCTGTCTGTTTTCTCAATGTACATTCCCTATGCCTATCTTTTACTCTACATTGAATATTTAATATTGAACACGCTATACGTTACACAGTGTTTGATTTGCTGATCTAGTCTAAATTATTTTATAATAGTCTGTAGAGTTATCAAGAATTTTTATGTAGAATGTAGAATGTAGAACGTGCACAATAGAAGCTAGGCAAATCTAAATTCTTAAATCTTGAATCTTGAATCCACGTCAACTCACATAACAACAAAACTAGAGTTCAGACAGACAATAAAGCCGACGCATATTAATGTGCCTTGTTCTTTCACCATTCCCCATGTACTTATACTACCTACTAGTTACAAGTACATAGTACACGTAATTCTTGGAGTGCTCTTTGAGTATTTATTTGTACTGTTCCTAGTCTACAGTCAACAGTCAACAGTATAACGGCTTTGTCAAGTAAAGTAAAGAAATAAATACAGGATAAAAGCAAAGCAAGTCAAGCTCATACTCAATGCTCAATGCCCAATGTTCAATGCTCAGTGTTCATGGATGCGAAAAAAGCCGTGTGACAGAAGATGGAAATTGACAATATCATAAAAGCCTTAAGTTGTACATGTACAACTTAAAATTTACAGGGTATGTGTAATGTGTACATTGTACATGTGTGTTCTATTTGAAACATGAATGTATGCAAATTTGAGGCATCTACATTTACAAGTACAAGTACAACTACAACTACAAGTACAATAAACATGAGCATACAAAACATACAACATACATGACGGTAAATGACATTGAGTCATTTACAATTTACAAATTTAACTCTGTTACGGTAATATACATTTGGAAAATGCAGAATCTAAGTGCAATCTAAGTAATCCAATCTAGTACAAAACATAAATACAATGTAGAATGTACCATGTACAATGTAAAAGGTATTTACAATTTACAAGTACAATCCAATGTAATTCAACATTGAATACTCATCTGAACAGTCAACGGATGGATGGATGAATTAAGAATTGAGAATTGAGTGAGCAGAGCGAGTAAATGGTAAAGTAAATAGACGACAATAATAATAATCACAATATTGGTACGACCAAGAATATCTGTACTCTGTACGTAGAGAAAGAAACATGTTCTTACGTATTATGTGATATTATGTAGGTCATGTGTGCATAATTTTAGTGTTTCTCAGTCTTCTCTATTCTCTATCTGTCTCTGTGAAATTCTTTGGAAATAAATAAATAAATGGAAAATATCAAGATTCAAGATTCAAGATTCAAGACATTTCATGTACCATCAAACATCAAACATCAACCATCCATCTCAACTCATCAAATATCAAATGTACTGTACGCTGTATTTATTTTGTATTTGCTTTGCATTTTCCATGCTACACGTTACACGTTACATGATGATAACCATTTAAATTTAACAATGTTCCCCCGCCTCATCATCATCAGCAGCATCAGCATCAGCATCAATATAAACATTAAGTGTAATGTTTATTTTATATCAACGGTAATGAGTGTGTGTGCAATCTGCAATCTGTAATCCGTAATCTGTAATGCAAATCATATACAATATACAATAAGTATGTATGATAAAATTACTATTACTTATTACTATTGCCATGTGCAAAATAAATTCAGCATGGAGATGGAGATTTGTAGATGATTTTCCACGGTTATGAAATTTGATCACTCACTCACCAACTTTTTCACTCATTCATCCATTCACTCTTGCTCTTTTCAATGGGTGAGTCAAGCAAGTCAGATTCCCAAATTCTTCTACGAAATGCGTGCTTCAACAATCAGTCATCAAAAGCATCATATTGTACATTCTACATTCTACAAAGCCATGTATTAACTGTACAAACTTTGTTGGACTTGGAATCTGTTGTCTGTTGTTTGACTAAATAATAAATAGTGAATAGTAAATCCATACAAGATATTTAATATTTAGTGCTCCTTGTTGTGACGATGATAAAGTTAGTAATTATAATGATTATTATTATTATTGTATGTGCGTACCTTGTCCTTTTTACATTGTACATTATGCATTTTACAATGTACACATTACTCATTTATTCATTACTTCTTGCACTCTCTGTACTATTTACTGTTTACAATGCACAATGTACGATGAAAATGGCAATATATTTATAATGAAATGAATTGCTGCTCTTTCTCTCTCTGTCTCTTAAACAATTAGAAGAGTAAAGACAGCTAAATTACTGATTACTGATTACAGATATATCCTCGCGTCTTTACTATTTACTATTTACACATGTTTACGATGGTGATGATGCTGATATTGTTCATGTTTATATTGTTGCGGTGTTGGTTTGGTTGTGAGTTGTGACGATATGCAGAATGAACGAAAGAATGAAAGATGCCGAAGGTGTGGGAAATTGCATCATGAGTATGTGTATGAATGTGTGTGTGTATGTGTATGTTTTATGTGTACATGTAAGTAAATGTCATAAAGTAAATTTAGTTGTGTTCTCATAACTATACACAATTACACACATGTATTTTTTATACTCCTATTACTGATTACTGATACGTTGAATTCTGCATGCTGCATGCTGCATGAAGAATATCAAATGAAGATTGTAATGTCATGTTTGTACAATATATTATGGATTCTACACCATTTATCCACACATGTATCACTATTTATCATATATCATGTACCCATTAAACATTACACAGTACACAGATCACATGTGTAAAATGTAAAATGTATTTGTATAACATGTGTACATTTGTGTGCATATTATAGCGTTGACACATGTCACTTGTACTTTGTACTACATTTAACGCACGATTGCATCTCCTACATTTAAAATTGAATTCTTGTAGTTGTGTTTTATGTAGTGTGTTACAGAGAGGGAAAAGAACATGGCACACAAACAAAAATAACAAAAATACAAATACAAATACCAGGACACCCCTCCAACAGTTTTACAAGTCACAAGGCACAAGTCACAATTGACAGTTGGCAGTTGACGAATAACGAACTATGTATTTTCAATGCGAAATGGATTTTAAGCTGCATGTTGTACCTTGTTTATTGTAATGGGTAATGGATAATGGACATGGATGGTTGAGGAGTCACCAGTCACTAGTTAGGAAATAGTAAGTCAAGTCATCCTTTGATAATTATGTATTTTAATATCAAGTGAAGGATTGAAGAGTCACGAGAAAAATAGTTTGGATTTAATATGTACATGAATTTGCGTACTTTGTACATTAGGTATTTTTGAATGTTATATGTTATATTTATTTATCCAATCCAATAATTTCCATTATCCATTGTTTTAGTGGGGCTGACATGTTTTCCCTCGTTTCTCGTTTCTAGAATTCTTTCTATTTAAAATGTACATGGTTTCGTCAGTGTTTTGAATGAATGGATAAGAGTGAGAATTTAGAATTGAGGACTCTGCACTGTGTGTCCTGAAATTGATAAAAAAGACAAGGTACATGTTACATGTGTATTTAATGTTTATGCATGTATGAATTTCCATCTGCTTCATGTTGTGACGACAACCAAGACCAAGACGAATAATACGACGACGACGACGACGAAAACGGAGACAGACAATTAACGAAGCCAGTAGCTCAATCCTTCCACTTGACTAATTTTGTCGTACTCATCCCTCTCATTTCAAAAGCCTCTTGTCTCTTGCCTCTTTTTTTACACCTTTCCTCACCTTGACTCTTTCATTCTCTTTCCCATTTCGTTCATATTCATTCCGTCTCCTCTTTTCTATTTATAAACTTGTAGTAAGATTTGAGCTCACTTCTCATGTTTTTGAACAGATGGATTTTAAATTTTGAGAAAAAGAAATCCAGATTACCCAAGTGATTTTGAATCAATATCTTTGTCTGTATCTGTATTTGAATCTGTATCACAGACTCTTTTCAGTTGTCAGAAGCCCAGCCCAAAGCCCAAAAGACCGGAGATGGAAATCAATGACCAAATCAAAATGTTATTTTCATCTCTAAATTCTTCTTCTGAATGAATATCTGAATCTCTGATCACTGCACCGTGTAATTACTTGTATCTTGTATCTTATATCTTGTTTCTTGGTTCCTCTGAACCTTTTTCAACTTCCCAAAGAATTCAAAACACAAAACACAATACTTCTCAGAGCAAAACAATGTATAATTTTCACATTACATTTATTTATATCTACAGACTGGAACAAGACACGAGACACAAAATACGAAATACAAAATAGAAAACACAGCCGACAGTGGCGAAAATAATGTGTTTTGTGTTTTGTATTTTTATACAGGCGTGATGGACTAAACAGGAAATGGGAATTACAGAAAAATTATGAAACGGAATTTGTACTGTTATTGTTGCAGTTTTTAGCGCAAATGATTGGAATGACGGAAACTTGATCAAATTTCATTTCAAGATTCAATATCCCTACCAGTGGCAATTAGTCTGTATGAATGTTTCAGTAGAGCAATAACCTTCTCATTCATTCAAAGCATGTAAAATGTATAGTAAACGGAACCCAATATAATTATATTTCTAAGATCAATTTTGCAGAACTTTTTAAATATGTACAATGTACATGGATCAAAATTCTCACGTCTAATTTTGACTTTTGCCATCAAGTCAAATAATTCGCCCAAGTTGTCGTGGGACTTTGCAATTCCTGTAAGAATGTAATTTTACGTAAGTTTACATTATAAATATCGAGTACGTAAAATGTTAAGACTTGAGATGAGGACAAAGTTATACATAGCCAGCCAAATAATAAACGGTTAGAGGTAAAATGTTAAATGGATTAAATAGATTACACGCAGTTTTGTCTTTTTTTGTCCATTGTACATTGTACATGCAAAGTATTATATAGATATTTAGTGAGAAAACTTCCGAGGCTAGCTCATTCCGTTCACGTCCAGTCAACCAGTCGTGAGCTCGTAGTTTGTAGTTTGGAGTTTGCAGTTTGTACTTCATTGATACATGATTGTCGTGGTCGTGGTCATTTTCATCGCTCGTAGTTGTTGTCGTTATCGTGAAAGATTCAGAGGGTTTTTTTTGCCATGGATTTTTTTCACGCATATCTATTTCTACTCCTTTTATTTACATTAGGCATTGGGTCTAAGCTTGGAGTTTGGAGCTTTGGGCTCTTGGTCTCAAGTTTCTAGTTTCAAGTTTCAAGGCATCTAATATCTATACGTGTGTGGACAATTCGATGAAAAACAATGAACGGAATTTTTTTTATGCTATTGATTATTCTTATTATAAAATATAGAAGACTTAAATGGTAAAAAATGTTGGCTAAATTCTGCATTGTAAAAATTACAGTGTATTTAGTATTTACATTGTCTAATCATCCTCGTCCTAACTCTAACTTACCACTCACCATTCACCATTTACCTCAATTTTCAATTTACATTGGAAATTCAAAGCTCAAGTCGCAAGTCCCAAATCTCAAGCATTTATCATTTAAATATGCACAATGTAGATTGTACATTGTACAGTTTATACTTTATACAAAGTTATGTTTGTATTTGTTATTTGTATTTGTGTATGAATTTGAATTTGAATTCATCTTAAATCTTAACATTTACTCAAAACTCAAATCTCTTGATCTTCTTTGCTTATTCTTTATTATTCTTTTTGATATTCTACCATTTACAATTTACAATCTACAATATGTTTGCCCTCGGGCTGAGCACGTCTGCAACTTTTTATGTTTATCCTTGTAATGTAATGATTGTTAATAAAATCACAATGTGATTATACACTGTACGATTAGACACTGTGAAATGGAGTTTTTCTCAACTAGAATTCACTTTACTCCCCACCCCAACACAATACAGAATACAGACTGCAGATACAGATACAATAAAGATGAAGAGTAACGAGTAAAGAGTAAGTATAAGAAGAACAGCAAACAGCAACAAGAACAACAACCAACAACTAGAAGAATAGTTTTCGTACAAGTCAGAACTAAACTATCCAATATCCAATATCATTCCAACTTCCAACGATAGTGATAATGATAATAATGATAATAATAATAATGACGAGTTTGAATGTAATAATATAATATTTAATATGAAATGCAAATAGACAAAACGATAAAGTATGCACACTGCACACAACATGCACACTGAACACTGAACACAGCTGCATATTTTTTATTGTTTCTCGCACGTAATCCATCAGTATTCAATATTCAATATTCAGCATTCCTTTCCAATTGGATTACTTATTACTTATTGGTTATTGGTTATTGGCAAATCGATGTGTATCGGCAATTGGCAATCGGCACTTAGAAAAAAAACTACTTATTGACTATTGACTATTGACATTTGAGCAACTTACACTTAAATGCAACAACACACAACACACAAGATCCAACAGACAAGAGACCAGAGTGTGCAATGAAGTATTCAAATATTCAAGTACTTATTCAACAGTGCTCACCATGTGTTTCTTTATACTATACGTAAAATGAAACCACTCTGCTCCAATAAATCAACTTTAACCGGGTCAGCTCACTTTTCCATCTGAGATCTTTAACGCTTGATCTTGGATCATCTCAAAGCCCAAAACTCAAACCTCAAAGTTTTCCGACAACTCTACACTCTACTCTGTAATCATATTTATTCATTGATATTGACAATAATGCCAATGTTATTAGTTATTAGTGATCCTACTACAGTAATTCATAATTCCTAGTAGCGGCAGAATCATACAAAGAATAAAAAATAAAGACTGAAGAAAGAAAATATAGATCAATGACATTTTTCCCAAACTCCAAACTCCAAACGTGTTTATAGTTTAGTCGACCGTTTAATGAACATTATTTGCGCATCAATATATCCTACAGTTTACAGTATACAGTCACAGATGGATTAAATTCAGTTATTTTCAGTACATTCTGTGTGTAAGTATTATGTATTACGACTTACGACTTTGTCCTTTGTATATTGTATAGCTTATCTATTTATTATTTATTGGTTACACTTGACTACAATTTGAGACATCAATTAGCTTTTAAAATCCACCTGGTCAATTTCCTCAATTATCAATTACGAGAGCTACATAAAAAGAACATTAAAATTATTATAACTTTTTTTATTATTCAATGCCTCATGTCTCATATCTGAAAATTAAACGCATCAACAATCAACAAACTACAAACCACACACTGATCAAAAAAAGAAGATTAGCAAAAAGGCTAAAAAGAATAATCAATTATCAGTTATTTATTGGGAATAGTTGAACCAAAAAAAAAACAAGAAAATTGATTTCAGTATTCCGTTTCCTAGAAATTTTGAGTGGTAAAGAAAATTACAGTTTTTATTTTTTATCTTGTTTCTTTTGGTTCAAGTGTTCTTTGTGCTTTAGATTTCAAACTCAAGTGCAAATAGGAAATAACAAATAGCGAGTATTGAGTATTGAGTACAACAATGTGACAGGATGAGAGAAGAGCATTCAAAGTTCAAATTCATAATCACTAACAAGTAACAAGTAAGGGACATGTCAATAGTCAATAGTTAATAGTCCGTTGTCCTCAAAGAGTCAAGAGTAAAGAGTACGGTTTGTCGAGATGAACGAGCATTTATCAATGTTTATATTTAGAATTTAGAGTGGACGGTTTTGGCTGTCTCTACCTTTAGAAATTGGTATTGGACTGAGTATCAGTAACAGAATCAAAATCATATCACGTTATAAAAATAACGAGAGCATTCATAACACAATACTCAATACACAATGCAGTACAGTACACAACAATTAGATTTGGATTTTCAATCAAGAATCAAGAATGAATTCACAATTCACACGCCTCTCAATTCTCAATTCTCAATACTCCATTCTCCATTCTCCATTCTCGATTGACTGTAAATAGGAAGAGGCACGAGAAGTATTAGTATTAGCATTAGTATTTTTATACATGTATAAATTGAATAAAGTTGAATGAAATGAATGAAGCCTACGTAGTCTAGAATTGAGGAAGAGGAAAAATCGTGGCCCAAGTTCAGCACACTTGCGGTTTGACTCTTGAGTCTAGAGTCTAGAGTCTTGAGATGTGATATCACCGATGAGCAAAAAGAACAAGTAAAAAATCCCTGTTACACAGACGCTTACGGAATTGAATATTGAATATGAGCCTGCGATAGTACTTTTATGAGCTTAGTTTGTAGAACACTCCTTACTAAATTAAGTCTCAGCATGTCTCGTACAGCATCTACGACAGTAAAAACTCTCATAAAAATGCGCTATCGCCTTTTTTCAACGTTTTAAAGCGACTTTACCTCTAAGAACGAAATTCAATTTATTCGCCTTGGTTATCACCAAATACGCCTAAATTGAATTCCATTAACTTTGCAGACCAAACGTTTTATGATCCTAAAACGTAAGCGTTTACAAACGTAAGCAAAGTAAAGGCAGAGACTTGACGAAGAAGCGGCTTATAATTAATTGATTGATTGATAGGACTGAAACGACTTTCCGTCCAAAAATGCGGCTGCAAATAATACTCAAGCGTTGGTCAGAAATTTCTTAGTATAGCCATCTCCCCATAATAAGCCAGTTTTAGGCAAAAGTCTCTTATTATGACCATCCCCCATAATAAGGCATTTTTAGTTAGAAATCTCTTATTATGACCATCTCGCCATAATAAGCCATTTTCAATCAGAAATCTCTTATTTTGACCTTCTCGCCATAATCAGCCATATTTAGTCAAAAGTCTCTTATTTTGACCTTCTCTCCATAATAAGCCATTTTCGATCAGAAATCTCTTATTTTGACGTTCTCGCCATATTAAGCCATTTTCCTTCATAAATCTTGTATTATGACCATCTCGCCATAATAAGCCGTCTTTAGACAAAAGTCTCTTATTATGACCATCTCGCCATAATAAGCCGTCTTTAGTCAAAAGTCTCTTATTATGACCTTCTCGCCATAATAAGCCAGTTTTGGTCAAAAATCTCTTATTATGACCATCTCGCCATAATAAGCCAGTTTTAGGCAAAAGTCTCTTATTATGACCATCTCGCCATAATAAGC
>JABASP010000927.1:0-37607 GCA_019776565.1 Sminthurinus signatus | reverse complement strand
CAATCTCCTCACCACCACCACCATCAAACATTAGCTATCAACTATCAACCCACAGCAACAGCAGCAGCCAACACCATCAGATTTTTTTATTACATGTCATGCGATGAAAATTTATTAAAGAACAGTAGATACAGTGGATAATCATTATGAATCTAGAGAATAAAGTCTAGAGTCTACCTACTTTATAAATTGAAATTAAGTAAGGAAATGAACATGAGATTTCCTTGAGCAAAACCACTCTGCATTTTTGCAAAAACCTCAAAAATACTTATAAAATACAAACATTAGACTCGAAACAATAAAAGGAGGGGGAAAAAGAGATGAGCGAATTTAGATTAAAAATCCATCTAAAAAATCCAAAACAATAACTGTTAGCTAAATAAGAAAAAGAATCCTAGATAAAACACGCAAGAGAAAAAATAGAGTAATTTTTATATTATCAAGTACGGGTCTTAAAAGAAAATGAGCAAAACATGAAACAGAAGGAGGAAAAAATCAATTGTCAAAGTTTGTATAAAATGTAAAATCAAAAAATTTGATGAATTACGTATATATGATTATGCGTGTTTTGTGTGCAGTGTTTGGATTTTTATCTCTAAACTTATTACTTATTCACCATTCAAACTATAGGTAGAAATAGTAAAACAACAAATGCTCACGTATACTTGCACTTGTGTGTACTACAATATTTTTCAATAATATTACCCATTAGATGGATAATTAAATATAGTGGATCAAGAATCAACCTTCATCGTTACAAAAAAGAAAAGAAGCTTTCAATTAAGCAATGGACATGGAATCCAATGAGCAACAAGCAACAAACACAACATTAACAACATTAAACATTTGGAACAAACGATAAAAGCACCCACAAACACCAAACATCAACTACCAACCGCACCGGAAAGAGTAAATTAATATTATGTAAAAATTGTTGCATGTGTTTTCTTCTTCCCTTTTTCTTCTTCTTCTTCTTTTTCTCCTTGTACTTTTTAAATAACTTTTTAATTTCCATTTTCCATGCACAAGTTGATAGAAATTCGTCATGAGGGACGGGCAAATACATTTCACACATTGTCAATCTCTTGAACCTATATAATTACTCACTATACTATATCAAAAATTTTCCCAAGTAAATGATTTTTTAATAAATGGATAAAAATGACCACGTAAAAAGCATTAAGCTCATAATATACAATATACAATGCAACACACTACGTTTGTGCATTTATATGTACCGAGCACCTTGCACATTTATTCAGAATTAAGAATTAAGAAGTGGAGCTATTAAAACCTTAATACACTGCACATTGTACATGCATCATTTTTGCCACCACCATAATAATAATAATAATTGTTATTATTATTATGAAGAAGATGTGCTCAGCATACACACAAGTGGTTTAATATTATTATTGCTCTTGCTATTGTTATTATTTTTTTAAAATTATTTATTATGTGTTTGATGTTCGTGTGATTTCATGATTTCATCACACACACATACACACACTTTTAATTCAAATTAAGTGAGAGATGATGATGACGCTTATGGTGTTCAAGTTTATCAAAGCCAAGAAATTTAAAAATCACAAAAAAAAAATCATCAAAAGAAGAAGAAGAAGAAGAGGGAGAAAATAATGTAGAAAAAATAGCCAGTTTATAATCATAATAATAATAGTACATAAAAGAAAAAAAAGGGTCATTCAAATCAACACTCTAACACAATTAAGAGAAACAGAGTAACTGCCGAAGAGGAAAAATTAAGAGAAATGCGTATATATGCATAAAGTATTCTATACAAAATGCAGAATACAGAATACAAAATACAGGCAACAGAAAATGTACTCAACACCCAGCATTCATTGAGAATGTATGAAAATTTCACTTTCAATTCAGTGCACGATGTGATAATAATGTCCTGAGAATTGGAAACATATATACTTAAATAATGCTTCAAGGTGTAAATTGAATGTGGTTGAACTTGCTCACACAAACAATTTTCATTTCTTTTCCTCCACCGTCCACCGTCCACCGTTTCTTCTCTTCTCTCTCTCTTTTTCTAATACTCTGTATCATCTTCATCTTCATCAGCTCCATCACCATCACCAGCATATCATATCATAAGTTGGGCATTTCTCAATCCACAATTCACAATCCTCAAACTCAAATCTCACATCTTCAATTCTTTTCCTCTCCACAGCTTACATAATAATAATAATATCACTTGCAGTCTGCTCCACTTTTACATACTTTTATCCATATACTTTTATCCACATTGTACAATGTGCAATGTGCATCCCCTTTCCAACACCATCCAGCATCTAATAATAATATACATTTATTCCATATTATTTCTCTTCAAAATTCAAAACGGTCAATTCCACATCAACCATCAACAGCCCTTAAAAACTTAAAGCTATGTTTTCTTTCTCTCTATTTTCTCTTGATTATGGAGTATGGAGTATTACGAATTAGGAATTAGGATACTTATTACTTATAACTCATAACATTTGGTATAAAAAGACTGTGGCTCATCTTTTTCAACATAATCTCTTTCTAACAGTTTCCCCTCACATTTACAAATACTTTACACTTGATACATCATCATCATCAACCAACACCAAACACCAAACACCATTTAGTTATAATGTATCATATAATGGGGCTTTTACTCTATTTGAAATTATCTATCTATAATTCCCGTTGTTCAAGTTTGAAAAAATGTGGCCTCTTGAGTCTTGAGTCTTGAGCATTGCATTTCATGTTATATCGATACAACATGTGTTCAACCAACAACAACACCATCATAATCGACATTCAACCTGTCTGTTTTTTTTATTATATTTACTGTTAGCTGTTACTACAAAATATTGATCAGGGGTGTAAAAAGTAAAAAAGTAAAAATGGATGATTATGTCATTTTACACACAACACACAAGTACCGGTGTAAAGTATACTTTCAAAATTAAAAAACTCCCAAGTCTAACACCTAAAAGACCACAAGGAGGATTTTTTATATTTTATCTTTTTCCTATGGTATTAATAATAATACGTCACATCCGTCTCCCCTTACAGACACCTCATCCTCAATCCTCATAACTGATAACTGATAACTAATAAGTCCTAATACCAGTGTATTAAATCAGCTATAAACACCAGAAAGGATATGATAATAATAGTTTGAAATTTGAGACTTGAGACTTTATACTTGAGACTTTATACTGTAGACTTGAGGGAAATGGGGAGAGAGACAAAACATATTTTTTTTTTGGAAAAGATGATCTTTATCAGTAATCATCATTATCCTTTTCAAAGGGTCAAGGAGCCACACGATCAAATATTAAATCATGTATGTCTACGAATTACCAGTATCAGTACGAGTACAAATACAAATGACTGCACCACTCATGTATTTTCTTGTATGGAGAACGGGAATTCATTTCATTTGAAATCGGAAGTGTGATGCTAAATTTGTGTAAGGTTGGCTGTTCTTGCTCGTTGTTCGGTTTTACTCTAAAATCTAAAGTCTAGGATCTAGGATCGAGGGTGTCTAGCTCTAATGATTAGAACGAATAACTAACCAAACAACTGTTATTATTTTGAATGGAATAAGAGATACGAGAATCCAGAATTGAGGAAGGAGAAGAACCAAAAGACCAAAGGAAAGAAGACAACGGAAAAATATGTACCTACGCGTGCACCGTGTAAAAATTGTTGAGCCACAAAATGAACAATGTACAGAATTTGAAGACTCTCACAATCAGTATAAAAAACTCCCCATACAAAATACAAATACCAAACACCAAACATCCTTTAATTCTATTTTCTATTACACACAATTCTAAGGAGCTCAGAATTGAAACTCAATATCATTTCATTTGTAAGTAATACATGATACAAGCAAACTTGAAATCTTGAGACATTTGTATATATTCATATCAAATGTTGTACATGATGCAGATATGATACACATAAGATCTTTTTACGCATAATACGAATGTATCTTGAATCTTGAGGTTTGAGGCATGATATTGACACTCACTGACCATTTGTCTTCCCGCTGGTCGCTGCTCTAAATTCTAAATACTGTATATTTTTACTACATCTTCTTAAAAGAGAACAGGTCATTCGTTTTTTTTTTTGAAGTTTCTAATAAAATTTTTTGGCTCCGAGTCACATTCTTTTTTGTGTATAACATTTACATGCTCAATGCTGAATGCTCAATACTGAGGAAGAAGTAAACAGTAAGGAAAGTACATGTGAATTAGTTCGGTAGAATATAGGAATTTAATATGAAAGTTGACAAGATAGTGATGATTACAAGTCAGTATGGGGAATGAGGAAAGGCTATTATCAACCCATAATTGCTCATGATTTGCACATTTATGATCTAGTCGTGACCCACCAACAGCTTTACATTTGACGCCTTTCATAAGTATACATTTTATACATATGCCCATTCTACACTCTACATTCTACGGTTTGGAATTTTGGTTCAGTATACATAATATTATTATGTATTTAGGTAGTTTGTATTTTGTACTTTATACTTTGTATAGTTTCATTGGATCATCAGAATTCGGAATATAATAATATTAATATTGTTTTGAAATTTTATGTGAGTACAAAGTATAATGTGTTTGATATCAACATAACACATAACATTACAGGTAATTCCTGCCTAATACACATCTCACACTCCTTCATTATAATTTAAAAATTTACATTTACCTAGTTAATAGATGTTCTCGCTTCCTCTGGTATTAGATTTTCTCCATATTATTACATGCATTATCAAGTGTGAGGAAAATTATGTACTCTATACTTTGTACACTGCACATTGTACATTGTACATGCAACAATATTAAAGTTTGTATAGGAAAATGGGCAATGGAAAAAGTTAAATCAACGGCAAGTCATCTCATTCCATATTCAGTATTCAATATTCAATGTTCAATATCTTTCAACTATTGTGCATAATAAATAATAAATGTGTACATGATGAATGATGCATGGCATTTTTCATCATTTTTGTTGGAGAAGATTGTAGGCCTCCAAGCTCTGAGCATTAAACAGTTCTTCGCCAGTACGAATAACGAACAATGAACAAGTAAAAAGTATGATGGATAGCAGATAGATTTAGAGCTGTTGTTTTCACATTCAAAGAAGAATCTAGAATCCAGAATCCAGAATCTTGAATGTTGAATGTTGATCCTCTCTGCTCTCGGCTTCTTCAATCCATCAATTTGTATTATACAAATGATTATTATATGACTAGATTTTATTTTATAAATTGCGAGAGTAAAGAGTGAGAGTCTCATTATATTTCTGTAATTTGTAATATTATCTTGTTGTGGAGACTCTTTTCTCTACAAATTATTGCTACCTACTTGAATCTTGAATCTTTGAATCTTTGAATTTTAAATCATATATTACATATTGAAGCGCACATAACTTGATTTTATATCTTATATCTAATATCTATCTACCTTGATACTTGATACAATGCTAAGATATTGGCAATTGGCACATACAAACATTCGTATGTTTTGCAAAATATTGTAGATTGTAGTAAAAAGAATCCTTGATATGATATTATAATAATATACAATATTATTCGATATCGTGTAAAATGCGCCATTTTAACAGTACATACATCATAGATTTGTATCGTTGGGAGTCCAAATACAAATTAAATGATTCAAGTGGAATAAATTCACACGTTCTTCATGTCTCACATTCACAAGTAACAAGTCACAAGTAAAAAACATATGTAATGGCTTGTAATTTCATGTATCATTTTTGATAATCTGTTGAGAATTGAGAATATTAGATAGACATACATGTTACATATGTACAAATTATGGATGAAATCCTTCTCTTGTTTATTATTTCTTTTTTTCCTTTATCTCTGCACTCTGCATTCAAATAAAGCACAATGTCAGATTTAATTCAAGAGCACATCACAACACATACGCTAGTAACATGAATAAAATGCTTTATAAAGTGCGACTTTATCATTAATAAATAAAAACTTGTTACATTGAATCATTTATTTATTATTTATACATTGAAATTGATTTGAGCTCTTTAGTAAGTATTTTATTCTGACTGTGAATTGTGTTCCATAAAGTTCACAGTTGGATATTTATGTACTTTTGTTTTTCATTTTGCATGTGCCGCTTGCCGCAGAAGTTCATTCATTATGAAAGTTAAGGAATTTGGCGGTGCTGCAAAGGAATTTTTCCCATGCATAAATTTTCTTGAAGATTTGGATTGACAATTGACGGATGAAGAGCTGAATTAATATCACCTACTTAATATCGTCGTTTATCGGTATCGGTATCGGTAGTGGCAATACCTCTGAGTTCTCAACTCTCAGTCAATCCAAGATGGATTGATTGCAATAATTTCCCTCCATTAAATCTATAAATTTGCGGAATTTGTTCATTTCAACATGGACATGAAAACTGAAAAATACTTGGTTGAAAATATTATGTGTTGTAAGTTGTGAGTAGTAAAATATTTGACTGAACGGATGAACGGAATGTGGACAAAAGAGAGATTTTGATACCATTTCCCATTTCTTGATCTTTAATTCTATGTTGTGAGGGAATTAAGCAAGTTTTGTTAATACATACAAAATACAAATGTATACTCATGTATTAAATTGTAGTTACATGTGAACTGGAATTGCATTTCGTATTTCTTATTTCGTGTGTAAGTGTTTAAATGCATGTTTGTATGTGTAATGGTGTTGAAGCCCGGAGCATCGTCTCGATCTTGAGTCTCAAGTGTCTCAAAAGTGCACTAGATAATATTATACATAATACACATAATACACATGTACATAATACATTAAGAATACATTTTTTCCACCAGTTTTCACCGCGGCTCGTTTCATGTCTGTTTCATCGTCAGTTGGTTCAAACAGTTCATTTGAAGCTTAGGTGGTCATTTCGACACATAAGTCGAAACAGAGAAATTACAACTACAAGCCGCACTCACAAGTTATTGATGCCCATGGGCCATGGAACTCTTCTCTCTCTCTCTCTCTCTCTTTAAGTCACACCAACACCAACACCAAACACCAGAGTATACAGTGTGTATTAAATATTACATATCTGTAACTACTTTATCTTTCCTGTTTCACAAAAACTAACTCAAGACTCCAGACTCTTCTTTAGAGACCCTTCTTTTCTTTCTTTCTTTCTTTCTGTCTTTTAGACCTTAGCTTTTAATTGCAGTAGTCAAAAACATGAAAATAAGAGAGGTTTCAAAAACAATATACTTTTGAGATTAGGTTTGCCTGTACACTGTACAATGTACAATTTACATTATACGAGTGTTGTGTAGCTAACTAAATATTTGTACATATGTACTTTTCTATCATCTTCTGTGTATTATGTTGTATGTTGAATGGTCATTCATTTTGAGTACCTACACTTGACTAGAGAATAGAAGAGACTCGAGACTCAAGTGTATGCACTTGAAAAAAGAGAGAACCCTTCACACGTCCAAGTTCATCATGAAAGACATAATACAATATCAGTATACATGCACACTGCACATCAGTGGTGAGATAAACACACTCATTACACACTTACAATGTTTCAAGTACTACTGCACAATAGCTAATAGCTAATAGTACGAAGTAGCCGACCATCTCCTCGTACAGTGTACATGTACATCTTTTTTGATGAACAATAATTTTGCGTGTAAATGTTTCATGTTCACATTTTTAAACCTGGTAAAATGTAAAATTACAGCATAAAAAGTGCCGAGTAATAAAAATGCAAAGTTAAAAATTATTCTGACCAGTCTAAACACCAGACAATGTTTCACCTGTGTCAAAATTTCACAAGGTGTATCATGTATCATGTACAAAAAGTAAAAGAGTACAAATAACAGTAAATAAGGGACTACCGTCAACCTATTTACTAAAAGTATTTACGAATTCAAAATATAAATTCAAGGCCGCTGAATAAATTGAATAACTCTGTTGTCTGTTTTGTCCAAACATTTACAATTTACACTTTATTTTATTACACTTTTATTCTTACTTATTTATTTAATCTGAATGAATAATAAATAATGATCATCAAGTGTTATAAAGTACATATAAATGTTTACATTTTTATATTGAACAACGTGTATTTCCTTAAATTACAAATTATACCAAACGAGACGGGACGTCTATAAGCAATAATCTATAATCTATACTCTGTATGATGTATGATTAGTTACGACTAATCCACCCAAAGCTTTTGAATAACAATCCCGTAAATTTGTATTGAATACAGAGTACAGATATATTTTAAAGGGCCATTGAAATTGAAAATACTACTAATTGTAAATCAATAAAAATGACCATCTTCCTAAATTTGTATGTTTTATTATGGTTTGACTAACTCTGGATTGGATTTTAAAATGGAAACTCTATATTTGGCTTGTATTGAAATTTAGAGGCTGGAGTGGACTGAAATGGCCACATCTCTATTTTCTATTTTCTATCCTTAATAATGTAATAATAGTAAAATGGTGTGGCCCGTTCTCTTTTCCTTTTCTCCTTTTCTGCCTTCGAAATTTGGAAGTTGTATATTGTATAGCTATCGTTCATCGTCCACTATTTGTTTTATTTCATTTTACTGTAATACTACGTACTGCCCCTACAACTACTTTGTACATGCTGTAGAACACAAAGTATGTTCAGTGTTCAGCCGTAGCAAAGGAAATTGGAACAAATGCAAGAGGGAACAAACAAGGTCATAAATTGGGATTGGATGTTGAGGGCTGTGATATTATTATGATTGTATTGTTGCACTCTCGTTTATTGGTATGATGACGGCTGATTATACAAAAAGTACGAATGTTTATGTTTAGTGTTGTCTTTGTTTGTCTATGGACTATGGACTATGTCTTGGACTATTGTTATTATTATTCCTTATTCCATTGAGATGGAGATTGCCGTTATTAGAGATTAGAGATACAACCAGCTTTTAATGTTTTATCCATTTGCATTTTATGACTGTAAAGTATAAAGACATGACTGTGCCGTCGGCTGGCAGGCTGACTCTGATTCTGACTCTTGCTGGATCGGTCAAGGCATCTTGTAAGTTATCTTGTTCTTTGTCTCGTTCCTTCTTCTTTCTTGTTTGATGTTTGATGAGGACGGTGATGGTGATGGTGATAAAAATAAATAAATAAAATAGTATTTATATAACATATAATGTTACATGTGTCTAATGTATATGATATAAAATGTAAATGTAAATGTGCCAAAATATTTATCACAGATAGTAAATCTAAATCAAAACTTGTAAATTGTAAATGATAGAATTTACAACTTATTCTCACTCTCAAATCTCAAAACAACCAGAACCAGAATTATCATTAGAACAAAAGAAATGCATAAATGTACATGTGTAAAGCTATGTGTAAAGGGTAAAGGTATTATACTTTATACTGTAGAATTTTACAAGTATTTCATGTAATAATCTTGATGTATCTCTTGTGAATTTTTCCAGCCATCAAAGTGTGAAGGAACAAGAAGAAGAAAGAGAAGAAGTTGAATAAAAACTGTAAATGTTCTCCTCAAGTATTTTTCTACATGTTATGAATATTAAAAATGTTGTTTGTACTTTGTACTGTGTTCGGTGTATCATAGCTTATAGCTTATAACATGGAGTATGCAAGATGCTCGTGTCTCATGCATTTCATTGGTGTTGATATTGATGTTTTCAAATCAAAAGGATGTGCATAAAAAGGTATTGGCAAAATGCATCGAGAAGATTATGTAGATACATGGAGAAAAGTCCGACAGATTGGCTTCTTCATTTTACATGACCATTTCACACGCATGAAAAATATATACGAGTCATTTGCATTTTCCCTCTCCTCTCGGGAGTTGTAGTTTGTATTTTGTATTTTGTAGTTTTCTTAGTTGTCGTACCTAATGGCTGCCTATAAGCTACTGCTGTTGCTACTCATGTTTAAATTGTACACTGTGCATATTATATTTTACATGAATAACTAATACATGTCTGGAGCTGGAATCTGGACTTTTGCTTCTTCTTTTTCTCCTCCTTTTTTTCTTGGCCGATAGTGAATGCTGAATACTAGGGATAGTCATGTGTGTGTGTGTGTGTGTCCTACAAATTTAAAAGTTTTTTCGACAGAAAGCTGCTACTTCTTCCATCTTTGACTTCTGTTCCAGCTTCTGTTACTATTGTATTGTGATTTCCCTCTCCCTTAAACCTGATTATCTTACAAATGTCGTTATATCCATCCATGCCTCTTTTACCATTAGTTTTATGTTTTATGTGCAAAGATGCAGGATACTTGAGTGTCTTGAGTACATGCACTATGCACATTTTTACATCTTACATCTTCTTACACATGAGAAAGTATCCATCTAATAACTTGAATGGTAATAAATGCAGTATGAAAAACTTAAGGATTCCCCGTTTCCATTTCCATTTGCATTCCCGATCCATTATGTATTATATTTTATATTTATGTGTGCACAAAATCCACAATCCGACATAAAAATGGAGGAAAGTGTCACGTGTGTGTGTTGTGTATTATTATTATTGGCTGGGACATTATTCTAGAATATAGAAGCTAGAGAAAGAAATAAAGAAATAAAAAACAGACGGATAGCAGAAAATCCGAAATTCATAAATTGAGGAATGTCTCCAGCCTCCAGTCTCAAAATGGTGTAAATAACAGATGTAGTTTTGCATATTGTGTATTGTGTCTAATGTTGAAGGAATGATGCTGGAACTGGAACTGTGAGTATGACGAGTGGCCATACATAGGATAGAAAAAGAGATAAAAGAAGAAGAGAGAGAAGATGAAAGTACATCTACAAATATGAGATATGAGATGGGAGATGGCAATGGAGATGAGGAGATGAGGAGAGAAGACAAGAGACAAGACAGGAGCTGAAGAAGAGTAAAACTTTGGAAGAGTTTGGAGAAGAAGAACCACTGACACCATCATGTTCCCTCATGTGATACATAATAAAGGAATCTAGGAGATGTGGAAAAGAAGAAGAGAAGAGAGCGAGAAATTCCTTTAGATTGGAAATGCTTCACATTTTCCATTTTCTCCAACTGTCATCTTTTTGGAGGTCGTGGTCGGATCGTGTGGATTGTGGATGAATGTGTATGTTATGTGTTATATGTTATATGTGTATACTACTTATAAGATATTTGTACATTGTACATGACTCGTTCCCATCTCCCATCCTCCATCGTTTCATTTCATTTCGTCTCATTTCAATTCAGCATGACAGCTCCAACAAGCCAGTTGACATCCGAGAAGACCCACACCGCCCTTCTCTCCTCCGAATAGTAAGTGTTGGGTCCTATTAGAATCTTCTGCTATGGTCTGGTATCAGTAATACTGTACTAGACATGTTGTTGCATCTTGTATATAGTAGATATATTAATAATAATAGTAATAATAATAATAATAATACTAATAGTGTCTATGGTTGTAAGTGCATTGTGTATCTTATGTTTGATATGTTTGATGCTTGTCCATTTCATATCCATATCTCTCCCATGTACTGCACTTACAACAAAAGAGTTGATGTCTTCGCTGACATCAACTCCCGTCACTAGTCACTACTCACTACTCATCCTCTCTTCATTCCTCATGCCCTTACATTTCACATAACAAAATACACACAACAAACACTGCCACAAAATACATAATACGTATTTTTATATCTGTACAAAATTGTTCTTTTTCTTATCCTTTCTCTACACAGTTTACAAATATGTACATACTAAAATGGCTATTTGAATCTTGTTTCAATCCACACCAAACCAAACCAAACCAAAGCAAACCAGAACCGAAATTGTACATCATGTATCAAGTGATACTGGGCACACGGTGTGGACTATAGCCTACGTCAGATATAAGACTATCTGTCCATTCATCTCTCCTCTTCACCCTCATTTCTTTTTAGAATTCATAAAATGTAACCTAACCGCTTGTTCTATGGAAATTTTCTGTCGTTTTCCTTTCTGTCTTCAGTGTCTTCTTCCTTGTTCCCCTCACACCCTTTCATGTCCAATTCTTTGAATTCCTTCCTCTTCTCCTTTCTCTCATCCAAAAATGTAAAATGTACAACATCAAAAAAAAAAAGACGGGAGATGAAGAAGAGTCTAGAAGAGACGTGTTTTCAGTTTGAGCTCTCTACAGTTTGAGATGAGGGGACATTGTTCACATTTTTTTTAGAAATATGGTATGGAATATGGAATGATGATACACCTTTTTCAAAGGTAGATTCTAAATTCAAGCAACTTTTAACTCTGTCCTATTTTCATGTTGTGCTTTGAAAAATTTATATTATTATTATGATTTTGTAATCTTGTAATAAAATGAATAAATACTAAATACCTTTGAAAACTCAAGAGTTCAATTTCATCAAAACTTGTTATTTATTTTTGTTTAAACGACGTCATCATTAATTATTATCAGTATCGTAATCGTACTCGTACTCGTAACATTATATAGTAATTATTATAGATTATAGATAGTATGTTTTATTTGACTGGTTTACTTTTTTAATACAATACAAGTATAATAATAATAATAATATAATTATTACGGATTTTTAATAGGTAATAGGAAACAAAAATTTAGGTATTCAAAGGACAAGGAAAAATATTACTGTATCCATTTCGATTTTTTCAATGTACAACGTACAACTAACTATATTATACTTTAGAGTCTAGATCCTAGATATATATCATATTATACATATTTTTATACAATATTACTATAATATTGGAAGTTTACATCGGTAATTATTATCATTATTATTGGTAAATAGTAAATAGGTAATATACACTTTTGTAAGTATTTACTACATTTGAATTTGATTACGCTTGAATTTTTAATGCTTAAAGACTTGTCTGACACATTATCATAATTCATAATATATTCATATTTCATATCATTATTATTATTTTACGAATTACTTCTTAATTAAAAACCCTCTAAAATTGGTATACATGTATAAATAAATAAATAGGTTGATAGGGTCACTCTAACTCATTTCAATTAATCTCTAGTCTAATTTACATAATAATTTTACACAACAATAATATATTATATTAACATTCTTATGCAATAATAATAATTATTATTATTATCATCTTCCTCCTAATTGATTATTATGATAGTATTTTAAACTGGCTAGGATCGATTGGAATTGAGATTGGTATTGGTATTGGACTCACTACTAATTAAAGGAGGAACAGCCCCAGCATTGGGTGACGTACTTGCGGACTTACTCGTCATGTGTGGAGAATGATACGGACTATATCTAACGGACCCAGCTCGACTCGTACTTATACTATTTAAATTAACATTATGATTACTATGGTTATGATTATGATTATGACTTGGAAGTTGTGAATTTGGTGGTTGCTGCTGCTGCTGGTGAGAAGGTGATGCTGCTTGATTTTGCTGTTGTTGTTGTTGTTGCTGCTGCTGCTGTACTTGTTGTTGGTGTTGTTGTTGTTGTTGCTGTTGTTGTTGTTGTGGAGATTGACCTAGAAGACCTGGAGGTAATTGAGATAAAGCGGACCAGTTACCTAGTTGAGACCACAAATGAGCTGGTAATGGTAGAGGTGACGGACTTCCTCTGGATTGATTTAAAGTGTACAGTTGTGGAAGAGATTGGGAGGCGGCGGCGGCTGCGGCGGAATTTGCAGCCGCTAAAAGATGATGAAGAGATGAGGGGTCACCCGGGTAACCTGGACCACCCGGCATTGGGCCCACTCTCCCACTCGCCGCCGCTTGACTCCACTGTTGATGCAACATCCGAGCCTTCTCAATTGAATTCATCAAATTATTATTATCCATGTCCAATTCGGAGAAGAGACGGAACGGAGTGGCTGCAGCATTTCGAAGGAAATGATGTTCCAACGGCAGCATATCCATAGGATCCCTATTGTGCGCAAGTCACAAGAGAAGGAGAGAAAAAAAAACATCGTTATACTTTTGTCACATTGAACGTTGAACACAGAGATAGAAGAAGATACAATCCCACCATATGCATTATATTACATTAGTTTATACCACAGATTCTCTCTCATTCGTACTTTGTACATCCTACTTCCTACTCGAGCCGCTAATGTACTAAATTCTTCCCAATCCCAATCCCTAACGCTAAACACTAAACACAGTCAAAACCACAAAATATGTGCAACGGAGCAAGCAGAAAAGCATAGCGAGTAGAGATAAAAGCATCCAAAAAAAACCACAGCGCATTCATTCCCCATCTTATCACATTCAACTATGTACGAACTAAGCACTATTTCTACTGCTCATGACACTTTCATCACCACCGCATCTCTCCACTCTCGCCTCTCTACTCTACTGTAAACTATACAATGTACAGTAATGCTTTAAAGCAAATACATAAAAGGATATGAGAAAAAGAGGGAGGGAGTTAGCCCATTACAACTTCTATTTCAATCATACTCCACTTCTATTAGTTGGACATTTTATAAGCTCCGACTCCAAAACCAACGCCAAACAAACTCCAAAACCCAAAATATAATTTAAAATGAGTGAACGACGAACAACAAAAATTACAAAAATCAGGCTAATTACTATATTTTATAAATTAACCAACATAATCATTGTGTCCATTATCTATTAAAAGGGAAACGTGGAATTTCAACACTTAACAACCAAATCTTCACTACAAGTCTAAAAACTTAAAACACTAGATACTCAATAGATATTAGTTATTAGATATGCTTCAAGATTCAAGATATAAGGTATAATTACCAATAACGACGTTGTATATTGTACAATTTGTATTTTGTAATTTATATCTGAAGGGGAAAAAGGAATCAGCAAAAAGAAGAGATAGAAAATTGGGTTAGTATCATGTATAAAATATAATGTATCTATTTACTATCTACACTCTGTATTTTGTATGTAGTTCAGGATCAGATTTCCCATTTTATATTTTTCAAAGGAACGGGAGAAAAAGGAGGTGGATTCATAGATCGACAATCGACAACATCGACATGATGATGAAGAAGATGAAGATGATGAGAACCAGAAAGTGTAAAGTATCTACAAAATATATACATGTATAGATAAGTATGAGAGAGAAAAGGATCCGAAAATGAGAACAATCTGTCTATATAACATGAAGTTCAAGTCAAAACTTACAACAGAACAGAGGAAAAATTAGCCTCCGTTTTCTACAATCTACAATCTATAACTAAAACAATGTACATGAAAGTGTGTGTAAGAGGAAAAAATGTTCTGTACATAACTATATAACAGTAGATTATAGATATACTCACTATATTAAAATATCGTAATTTACAAGAGCTCACAGAGGAATGATTTGTTCTTTAGGACGGTTGTTGAAGGTAAAATAGAGAGAGGGAGAAAATAGAAGCCTTTAGCCGAATCCGAGCCGGATCTGGGTTTGGGTATTGAGTGCGATATGCCGCTTGATGACGGAGGTTCAACGCCTTTCCAGTCACGAGCCTCACAATTTATGACTTGAAATCCGAAAATTATTAAATGAACATGTACCCATGTTCAGGTCTGTTATAGGTATACTTTTCTATGTAAATTTGCTTCTCACTTCTCATATCTATGTTACACATAATATCTTAGATTTAAGAGTAAACTGATATAATTTAATACACTGAGTATCGAGGATTATTGAGAATTGAGCATTTTGAGCGAGGGACAAATGTTAACATAGTTATTTTCTTCTTTCTTTTTCATTCTGTATCATATATCGTACATCGTACATAATATATAATTTTTCTCCTCAATTCTCAATGTTTTACTGATATTGATATCTACATAACTGCATGATGCCCTCCGAGTATAAAGTATAAACAACTCACAAAAATACTGAAACTGATACACACATCAAACATTTTCAAGTCAACAACTTGATTCAACTTTAAGGCAGGCAAAAAATATGCTCATATATGTATCTAATCCTCTATTTGTATATCTATCGTTCTTTGGATAGTCAGGATAATCATATTTGGAACAAACTACAAACTATATACAAACGGTATGATAATAACTAATAACACAAAATTGCACACCGTATATCAAGTATGAATATTTCAGCAATAAAACATATACTTGAAGAATGATAATAATAATAATAATATTATATATTTAGTTCCTCGTTGTACATGCTTATCAGCTCACAGTCGAGATCCCTATATCTTGGTATCTTCCAACCCTATAAACTCAATGTAATGCATAGCTTTTGCATGTTCTGATATATATAAGAAAATTTTGCATATCTGCATGTTACATGTACAATGTAGAATGTATAGATAGTAGACAGAATGCCGACGCTGCCGTTGGACTTGTAACAAACTAACAATTCATCCAGGCAATAAATAAAGTTACTGTGAAGCTGCGAATTACACTCACTTCTTCTCCTTCCTCCTCTTAATGCCTATTTCATTGATGGCAAAATAAAACCCTGAAGAGAGAGAGAGAGAAAGAGAGAGAGTTGAGTACATCTGTATATGCAGAATGCAGAATATAGATAGGAATAGGATGAAACATTCTTCCACCCATCTATCAGCTTCACGTCCTTTCCAAATTCACCATCAACATTACTATTTCCAATCCCAATGTACAATATTATAGAAATACAGTTTCAACATGTACAATGTACATTTACATGGATTGGTTTGAATTCAACTTTATACTTTACACACCTACTACAGTGTACATTGTACGTACATAAAATATAAATACTTGAAAATGCTTTGGAGATCGTAATGTAGTTTCTAGTTGGATGGAGTATTGAGTATTGAGCACCTTTTCCTTTCCTCTTGACTCATCTTTCATTTTAAGTTCCATCAGTCCATCCGCACCACAAATTATTACCTTCCTCCTCTTTTCTCTACTCTCTACTATCTACTCTACTCTTACAGCACTTTGCCAATATAAATGGATCTCACTAGCTTTTCCCGAAACGCACTCTTCATCACCATCATTACAAAACTATCACTATCTCCACTTCTATAGAAAGTCAAATCTAAAAACCTGGAACATCGAACTAGAGAAAAAATCGGTTTTTACCGCCTCTCGATAACAGCTGTGTGATGATGTGGATACTTTAAGCGCACAAGATTACACAAAAAAGTGTATTTAGCAATCTAATCACAACTCTTAAATTTGTAATAATTCATCAGGGCTAAATACTAAATACATTTTTTCTCTGTCTCCATCATCATCACAATCACCCAAATGAAGGAAAATGGCTTGAGCTTTTGAGATTTTGAATGATCTAGCTAAAGGCAAAAGACAAAGTCAAAGTGTTGTAAGTTGTAATACAATATCTCTAATGTGTATCTAATACGAAATGGGTGATACTTAATACAAAGTATAATAATATAATATGTATGTAGATTGATCGATTTCCTCCAATTCATCATAATCATCATCAAAGGTGCGAGAAAGGAATGAGAGAAGAGAGACGAGAACGTCATAAAACACTTTGAGTATGAAGAAAGAAGTATGAAGTATGCACCTTCATCGGTATCGGGAGAAATGAAGGGGAAAGAAAAAGGCTGAAAAAAAGCTCATGTTTCATACTTTAGGGTTTTTAGAGTGTTTAAATGCATGTTCCTCTCACACCTATAATTAAAAAGAAAAAGTAAAACAATGTTCCATTTTTATGGAAGGAAGGTAGTAAAAGCCTACAAAGTTCACAATAATAATAATTATTTATCACAAGTGCCACAGCCAGTCCTTTATCCTTTACCGTATACCTACAACCAACAACCTACATATTCACACTCCACTCATGAGTCCATACATAATACATCATACGGCATCGGCATTTTCGGGTCATTTCAATAATAACAAGAAGAAGGATTAGTTAAGTCCTGACGGTTTAAACACTGAGCATTGAGCATTGAACACAAAAGGTAATAATAACTGCCAGAATCTTTGAAAACTGCAGAAAGAAACTTTCGACACTCTAGACTCTAAACTCAAATTCAAACTCAAGCTTTAACTTTGTGTATTAAAAGCGTTTTGGTCTCTTTTTTTATGACCCATTCAAATTACTAAACAAGAAGAAGCCGATACTCTTAGGAAAAAAACTACCTGTACATCCGATACACGAAAGTTCTTGTACGAATAGTAGCTACTGCAGTGACTCAACTAACAAAAATATACTATGGATACACATTACACATGTGAGGCGTATTTGCTTACTCCTCACTTTCAGCAGGTTCACATAAATAAATTTAAATTCATATTTTTACTACTTACACCAAACTCCAAACCCCATAATAATCATAATTATTACAACTACTGTTTACTGTTTAAGCTTCAACTTTCATGTGCAATTACCCAGTGCAAAAAAAAATTATAGTTTATTTTTTCATCAATGTTTATGATCAGAGTTGGAACAATTTGTTTGTGTTTTTGTTTATGTATGTTGAAAAATATTTACAATGTACAATTTACACTCTTGCCGAAATGTGCCAGAGTAAAGAGTAAAAAGTAAATGAGGATTGACACTCAACACTACAACTAATTTAAGACTCAAGCTTCAATGTTCCAACTTCTAACTGACTAAACTAAACTAAGCGCGGCATCCGCATATGAAAGTCATTAAATTATAAAAAAAGAGGGATCACTTGTATTTTGTATTTATTCTCAATTCACAGATCCTTTAATGCACTTTTCTCTTTTCTCCACTATTAATAAAACAAATTTTTACTGGAGGTTAAAACACAGTATTTTATTGTTGTCGGAAGTCGGAAAATACAAAATACAATGTACAATGTACACACACAATGGAACATTCTAAAATAATGACGGTTTAATACATCCAGTTAAAATGTATTATTATTACCGCAACAAAGGGCCACTGTGTTTAAAGTACAAAGTACAAAGAATTGGAATTTTGCAAAGTGCAAATAAAACAAGAACCGTACACTAAAAATATTGTTGTTGTTGTTACTGTTGTTATTACATGGGATTTCTCACTCCACATGTTAGATACAAAATACAACAAGTCATTATATGAGTGCTGCTCGTAAAACATAATTTGCCAAATGCTCATAAACATGAAAATGGACAGCAAAAATGTATATTTACACACAACACACTTTGTAGCTCGTCGTTTCTAGTTTCAGTGCACAGTCGGAGCTAAACATTGTACACATTTTTTTCTACACTTTCAACATTCAGCTAAATAAATACTTTACTATTTACTATGCACTGCTCTTAATGTTCAGCGAAATGTATGGTGTCAAAATTGTAGGTTGTGAATTTTTCTGCTCATGTCTACAGTCTACACACTACATACAATGTATTTCGTCGCAGTTGATCGATTTTTAAGACTGGCAATTGGCAAACTGACACTGAAACCCCCTAAAAATACTTACATGTTTCTTTTTCTTTTTTCCCATCTCGGTTTTCATTTTACTGTCATAATGTTTTAAAAAGTATACATTTTCCTACTTTCTTTCTTTCTTGTGTTACCGATTGTATTTGTATTTTACTTTAGAAACTTTAAGAAATCTCTCCCATGAATCTCAAATCTCTAGATTCTAAAATAACAATTTTAAGCTCTTATTTAATATTTAACAGCACGAAAACTGTTATACTCTCTTTTTAATTTCCTTGCTAAATCATCCATGTAAACTTTTGCAATTTATTTTGAAAGGAAAGTGAGATTTGGGGTGTGGGAGAATGAAGAGAGAACAAAGTTACAGTTAAAGTTTTTTTTCCCTTTGTAAATTGTGCATAATTTTTATGACGCTAACATTGTACTAAAATTCCATGTATTTTGACACCTTTTTTTTAAATGCTATAATATTTTCAAAATTGAAAGCACCATCAGAACTAAGAGCCAAGAGCAAAGAGCCACGTCCCTTTTTTGTGAGCTGTGAGCGTGAACGTGTGATGGTGGTGTTTTTTTTGTCGTTTTAACACATCTTTTTACTATAATATCTTTTCCTTTTATGTACAATGTACAATGTATTTCGTACACAATAACAATAGCTACAACAACAAAGGACACCCAAAAAAGCTGTGGGTGACTTTTCCGCTCATCTTTTGTCAATTCTAAAAACGCTGTAAATTGTAAATGTAAAGACATTTGTATACTTTTTAAAAATATTGAAACGACACCAGTCAAGTTATTTTACTTTACTTTTCTTTGCTTCTCTTTTTTAATAAAAAGTACGAGCCTAAAATTTTCTTTCATTCTTTAGACTATGTAAAATACTCCAAATTCCAAATTCCAGGATCTTGTACTGGCAACTAAATTTGAGTTTTTTGTACGTAAAATGTGAAACAGATTCGGCCTTCCTTACAGTTACAGACTGCACATTTACATTTCCATTTAAATTCCAAATTCCGACTTCCACATTATTAAAAAAACGGAGAGGTAGGGAATTGAGTATTGAATTGAGTAGTGCCTGAAAATTTTTATTTAACTTTCTTTCAAGTGTTCATCACTGATTCTTAATTCTAGATTCTAGATTCTTGATTTTTGGCAAGAGGCCGAATTGGAATTTCCAATGTTTTCAAAGTACTATCACAGCCTCACGGCACACGGCTGAAAGGTGGTAGGGAATTGAGATGAAAGGAAGGAAATAGTGCGAATCGGAAAGATTCTTTCAGAGAAATGCATGAAATGACACCCGAAAACGTATCAAACATCAAACATGTGAAATACTTTTCAGAGCCAAAACCTCAATATACAGATATATATTATATGCACCACATTATGTAAAACATGGTAAAAGTGTTATTCAAAGAGAGATCAATGATTGTGATGAAGCCGGGTTGAAACGTTTGGAATTTGAGACGGTTCGTTGAAGCATAGGGAAAAAAGGGAAGAAAAAGCGTTGAGTAAGAAGTGAAAAAGGAAGGAGTTAAAAAGTAAAATAGAAAAGAAAAAAAAACAAGAAGAATGAGAAAAAAAGGAAGGAGGCGGTGTGATGTGACTGCTATCTTAGAAAATCGAAATCGACAAACAACAAACAAGTATTATGAGAGCGAAGGAAAGGGGAGAATAATGTGTCTAATCTACGATGCATATTGTTCAGATATAAATACATATACTTGTAAAGAAAGGACAAACGGCAAATGAATCAATGAATGAGACAAGCGGGAGGAGGATGTCTTGTGAAATTTTCCGGTCTAAACTACTTACTCTACATTCTAGCTTTACATAATATACAACTACAAAAGCTCCATAGAATTATATACACATTCACTATAATATATGATCATCAGTACAACTATATATTTGCATATGGGTTCATGTAATGTAACTAGAGGAAAAAATGTTCATGTCTGTCACTGTGTATTTACATACCTGCTGTCGAAGTCAGTTAGCCGAGACGAGTCGCGAAAACCCTACAAAGAAAAAAGACCAAAAAGATATTATATTTATTTTCATGAGTACATTTTACATGAGATCAATATTCATTCAATTTTCAATATACATGAGATTTTTATAATCCAAAATAAAATGATGAAAAACACACACATACCTTAGCGAAGGGGTTGCTGTCGATCTTCAATTTCGTGATCTGAAAGGTAGACACAAAACAAATTTATTATTAGCACTGTTTATAGTTTTTTATTTTTTTTGTAAGCTATTTTTAACTTTGTTATCTGGATACAAAGACAAAATTATGTTCCAGTAATTAACAAAACAGTTTCATAGTAGACAGATCATGCACTACAAAAGACACATTCTTTTTCTCTCACTGTTCATTGTACATACTATTTTTTTTCTCTTTTCTACTTTCATACTCGACCAAGTGGCAAAGTTGACGGTTGACGGTATTTCTGTGTTTTTTTTTGTTTTTTAAAATCACACATCACACAACTTGTGTGATGTGTGTAGAAAAATGTTTCAATTCTCTTTGATTCTTTCTTCTTCTTCTTCTTCTTCTTTTTCTCATCTTTGCACATTTTACATTTTGCTTTTGCTGTTCCCTCGTCAACATTATGTATAATGTATAATCATCATCATTGTCATTATCATTATCATCATGGGTGGCCTTTTGTGACTTGGAAATATTTGTTTTTACACTCTAGGCTTTAAAATAACAGGAGAGGAATGTGAAAGAATTTTGAAGACAGAAGAAGAAGGCAGAAGGCATTCTCGCTCATTTCTAAATGTGTCGTGTAATTAGGCAGCGGAAGGAGGTCAACTCTGCCATTTAAATTTACAATATATCCCGAGTCCATGTCTCGTCAAGTCATGTCATGTCAACGATGTATAGATTCACACATCAGCCTAATGCTGATGCTGACGATGACGAAGACAATAACAATAAACAAGAACAACCAATATCACCAATACATTGTATATTGTATCAAAATGGAGTGATTTTGGATTTTGGGAACTTGCTGTTGATTTATCTGATTCAGTCTCAAATCTCAAGTCTTAGAACTTAGAAATGAGTAAAACTTAAAGAGGTCACGAGTCCACTGTACTAGCAACTAGCAATCAGAGTACTATTATTATTATTATTATGGTTTTATGGCAATTTACAATCATTTTTATATCTGCTTTGAGTTTTGAGTTTTGAGCTTTGGTTTGACCAAACATTTCCCTATAAAATACAATTAACAATGGATGTTCAAAAGTCACTACACACAAGAGTAGAAAAAGAAAAAAGAAATTAGTTATCGACAATCGAACAGTGAATTGAATCGAAGGGACTGGATTGATAATGAGTTCAAGCTATAAGAAAGAAACTGTAAACCTTTTTTTTTCTATCCTTTTTCCCTAGCATAGATAATACATTGATACATGATACAATTCTGATTTCTGGGTAAACCGTAAAATACATTTTAACTCATTGAGATGGAGGTTGCTCCTTAACTAATTTATTGAGCTTGTAGCTTATTGGGGCACCCACAACATAAAATGAAATGAAATAAAATAAAATCCTTCAATACTTGATACATAAGAAGTTACTCGTGTAAAACATATGTCCAACGTCCAACCGTAACAACAACAACAAAAGAACAGTTCAAAGTCAAAGGTACAGGTTTTACATCAATCCGCTCAGTAGTCAATACTCAATACATATTGTAACTACAAATTGTACCGTATACGCTATAAACTATATGCACTCATAAATTTATAAACCAGGGCTGAAACCTCAAACTCCTGTCAATCATCCATCTTATTTCATTTCATTTCATCCTCAATGGTCATTACGATGACAATCACAATATTGTAAATTGTAAATTGTACAAGTTATGTGTAATGTGTACATGAAAACACAATGTAAATGGTTAGACATGTTGTAAACACGAAAACATCTTTGGTTTTGGTGTTGGAGTTGGCCTCGGCCAGAATCAATGTACATTATACATATTTGTTGGATGTTAGAAGTTGGAAGCGTGTCGAATCACAAGTTTTCAAAATATGTCATGTTCTCCCCATTTTTATAGATTCTGGATTCTGGACTCTAAACTTGGGTTCTAGCCTCTGGATTCTGGTCACAACAAAATTGTAAAGTCATATTTTATGTCAACACATTTTGTTGGAAGGTAGCTTAAGGGCTCTTTCCATTTCATTTACACAAAGGATGGTCACAAGGACCTACAAGAATCTTTTCATTATTTTATTGTTTGTACAAATTACTATAAATGTATAAATCCACCATAATAATAATAATAAAAATAGATAATACTACACTTTTACTTATTCTGGAGAATACGAAACATTTTACAACATATTTCCCAATTACTGGGAATCATGTTGTAACAACGTGCCACTTCTGGTATGGTCTAGATTCTAGATTTCAGAGCTTGGATTTATTCCTTGTTAACCTATTATCTATTACAGTCATTTAATTCGGTCCTTACATAAAAGTCGTTTCAATTGCAATGACGATGACGAATGACATTATTCCGTAATAAACCCCAGTTTTTGAATGTGAGCAAAATCCAATGAGGATGACACATACACCTCTAATAAATTTATACCATCTTAAACTCGGAACTCTTTCTTTCTTTTTCCTTTTTGGTTCGTGGAAGTTACTTTTAACTGTTATACAACATGATGTACAACGTACAATGAAGAATGTACAGTATTTTAAACTACAGACGTATCCTTCAAAAGTCAAAACTGTACTTTGTCACCATTCATTTTTATGCATTTATATTTTGACTCGGAAATAAAATGATGTATTCAATACTCAATATTCGATACTCACCAATTGATTTTGGTAGGCTGTGACAGCAGTAAACACTGTTTCAGGAAAAATATAAGTTCGGAACTTTTCTGCTTCTAAATCGATATTTGAATTGCCAGGAACGAGGCCTTCTCTCCATTTCACAAGGTGAATGCGGGGTTGATAGCTAAATGAACAAAAGAAAAAATAAATAATACAATTAGAATTTCAACAAAATACCAAAAGCACAACGAAAATATCATTTTCAACTTTAATCTTTAATGCATAAATTTTGTACTAAAAGAACAAACAAAAGGAGACTTACCGATGCATACTATTTAAGACTATCTGTAATACAAAGAAAAAGAAGAAGACTGTTAGTTTCAAACATTTAATCATAATTCAATATTTCAATAGTTTTTCTTTCAAAAAAGTATGCTTATTAGTTATTAGTTTGTATCATTCACAAGTCACAAGTATGCAAAAACCCTCAAATGACGTATGAACCTGTTCATGAGTTTAGCATATAAAAAATTGTACTCATTTTAAATAAGCATATGAACTCTTGTTGTCTTTACTTGTACTGTAAATAAATAAATCTGCCTACCATTATTATGAATACAATAAACATAGCCAGTAGAAACAATTTTTTTCTCTTTGATGTTGGATGTTGAATGTTGATGATGTCTAGTGTCTAGTGTTGAGAAGTGTGTGTGTATTAGGAAATATATATGAGTCTTTGTCAGCTAGCCAGACTTCATGGTGGTATAAAACTCGGCACTCCGCACTCCACACTCCACACTCGGCACTTTTGTTTAAAGTAGTAGAGAGGGAAAAAAATGTATAAAATCTCATCAAGGTTTCTCATCAGGCATGACAATAATAATAATTTCACACATTTCCCTCTTCATCCTGAAAACAGCGAGTGAATGAGTAAACTTGGCCTGGCCTGGCTTGGCTTGGTTCAGAATGTTGTAAATTCAAAGTGACTTTAAATACCTCAACTTCAAAGATGAGTGTACATGAGTATACTATATATTTTATAATTCCTATATTAGCTATTATGCACACACTCCACATGATATTTTAGTTTTTCATAAAGTTTTCAAGCACCTACAAATTACACTGTGTGCGGTATGTCTGTCTCTGTCTGCATGAATACTCAAAATTCAAATAGCAGTAATAAGTAATAAGTAATACAACACATAGCATACCACCATGCGCTATTAGCCATTAGCTTTCAGCTATCATATCATATACATTCAAGCGTCATGTGAGATATTAAATGTACAGTTTTCATAGTTTTTAGAATTTCATTAATATCATGAAACAAGAAAATAAATTAAATTTTCGCACTTGCCTCTACTTACAACTTACAACTTACAACATTTCTCGTCAAAATATCAAACACAAAATACTTTACAAACTCATGAGTACAACTTTTGAAAAAATGTATAATTTGTCTGGTTCTGGTTTAAAAAACAAAAGACTTGAGACTTGAGACTTGAAATTGAGGATCCAAAATACACCCTAAATCCTACATCCTATTTTGTCTTGAAAAAGTTACAAAGGTTAAAAGGAGGAAATTTGGATTGGCTTTGAAAAATTGCACAAGTCAATTTTGGATTTCAGATTTGAGATTGGAAAGCCTATTATTTATTATCTATTATCTATTAACTAATATGCATAAAGAGTAAAGAGTATAGAACTCAATTGGATTTTCAACGTATCCATGAAACTCTTGTCTCGTCTATATCTATGTATTTTGTGTCTATTTGTCTACATGTCTATCCTTTCCGCCGGTCCCATTGTACAAGAGAGTTGCCGACTAGTTTAACAAATTACTTTGTTTCTTTGTACTTCGTACTTGACTTGAGTATTGAGTCTAGAGTCGAGTAATTTGGTGGTGGAGCCTGTACGGCTAAAAACTAAAAACAATGTACCTGTATTTATAACTACTTTGTCTTTTGTATTATTATTATTATTATTATTACTATGCTCGTCTGCCTCATTCTTCAATGTAATGAGGTATTTTCCATAGCCTCATCATATTTATCTATATCTATATCTATAGTGTAGTATCTTTAGAGCCAGAGCTAGAACGATTAGACACAGTTAATGTGTACACTGTACACACTACACACATTTGTTGTTGTAACTTATAGTCCTCTCACCTCTAATGGACAATAGGGTATATAGTTTAGACACATGTTTTCTAGACCCAGGCATCATCACAATAGCAATAGTAAGAGCAACAACAATATCATCACAGGACTCACCTCTACATGTCCACATGTCTAGAATCTAGAGTTGTACATATATGGGGATTACAGATTTTTAGGCTAGGTGTGTACACACACACACATATGTGAATGTGATATAATATGTGATGTGTAGCAGTAATAGTGTGGGTGGGTGTAGTCCTCTTTTAAGTAGGCATGGCATATTACGAGCACATTCAGTGTGAGGGGAAATTGGCTTCGATTCAATTGGTTTTGGTTCCTATTCTAACTATCTCTCTCTCTCTCTCTCTTTAGGTGCAATGTACATAATGTGATATGTGTGCGTTTCTTGTCATGTCCATTTTCATCATGAAGAGCGTCGGTTCCTTTACTTCCCTTTTTATGATATTTATTTATTTATTCTACATTACATGTGTGTACACAACTTTACATACAATATTATACAGTCCATTCCATTGAGACTTTAGACTTGAGGCTTGAGACTCCCTTGGTTTTTAATTTATTATATGAATCCCCTAGATAAATTCATATTATGCTTATTGAGTCTATCAAAGTTATGTAGAATGTAGAATGTAGACACTACACACTAGATACTAGACACTAGACGTTCAATAATTTTATTTGTATACAACTTTACTCATGTTTTCCATCTATCTTCAATTCCAATATTATGCATGGAAAAGTTTATACTCTGTAGACTCTTGACTCTCGACTGTAGAGCTACATAATATAATATAATATAACATGTAATGTATGTGCATTGTACATGTAGTGTAAATAGTAAATAGTAAAGGAGAGGAGCGACCACCCAGTTTGGATGAGTGGAGTGCTCAGTGCAAGTGTTCAGTGTTCAGCGTTCAAGACAAAGTTATTACAAGTCCGGAAAATAAGAGTCAACTTTACAGCAGTACAACTTATCAGAGAGCTGAATCAAAAACCTGCTGGAATAACCAGAATGACCAAGGATGAGCACGGAATCAAGTTAGAAGTTAGACTGAGAGTAACAAGTAAGAAGTAAGAGTAGGAAAAGAAGTTTGGATTAAGCCACGTATAACTTTCAGAATGACTTGACTTGGCACTTTGAGTGTTGTTGCTTGTTGTTGTTATCCATACTCCATACTCCATCCTCCATACATACATAATACATAAACATTACACATAAAACAAGCAGTAGATGAAAAAACTATGTTTGTATGTACATTTTATATTCTGGCCTGGCCTGGAGTATCTGTAGATGAGATTAGAGAAACTGGATGTATGTTCAATGTTCAATGTTCATGTTGGCTGTTTGGAAGTTGGATGAAGCGCTTTAGATTGTAGATGTTAGATTTTAGATGTTAGATTCCTACCTGCTAATTTATACATGTTGTCCATTACGACTGTGTAAACTACTGTGGACATTTATAGAGGTGTAAGGAATGCAATCCCAACATCAAGATTGTTCATCTGCATAATAATGGAATAATGGAAAATGTGATGTGTCTCTGATCGTCCTTTTTGTTGTCCTTTCCTCGTCCAGCCTCCAGCAACATACAAACATATGCATTCTATGTTATGTGCATACTCTCTCCACCCTCAACTCCTCTCTGTCTGCTCCCTCACATACTTTATCATTCTCTCATTCCTCATTTTTTTCAGGAGGAAAACAATTCATTGTACACTGTACACTTGAGTATTTCATACATTTCTATAGACAGGCTTGTAATTCATACCTTCATGTTCCAACACATGTAATACAAAGTACAAAATGTCTGCATACCAACATCAATACAAATACCAATACAACTTGTACTTATCAATATGCAATTTGTTAGTTATTATTTATTACTCATGTGACCAACTCCAACTATACAACTATACAAGTACAAATACTTGAAGCTTCAAGAAAAAAATGAAACACAATACAATGGAGCAAAAGACACACTTTTCATACATTGTCTCATTCATTTCTTTATGAATCTATATGTAAGCATATAGTTTTTTTTGTAAAGTCTATTTGAAGAAGAATTGGAATTCTTATTCCCTTTTTTCAATTCTAATATTCTAATACTTCCCAAGTTGGTTGCATTTGTCTAAACGTCAAGTTTACTCCAACTACTACTACTCAACTTGTCTACATGCCTACAACTTTGAATTTGAATGTTGAAGCTTGATGTTTGATGTCGAGACGGAAAAATGAATGCATGCATACTGTACACTGCACTGTGCATTGTATATTGTACATTGTATGCATGTCATGTCATGGCACAGCATCTCACATCATAACACAAATAATAGAATGAGGCACTTGTTCCTTGATCCCATCTCATATCACATCACATCATCATATCAACATCAGCAGTGACCATAGAATACACAAAATACAAGTGTATAAATGGACGCTGGGTCATTACGGTACACAGTATCAAATCCACATATTTATTTCCATTTTCCATTTTCCATCCTCTACTAAATTAACCATCAACCTCTTTCCAATTTTACTCGTAGTCGTACTCGTACTCATGCTCAAAATTCACGACAAATAGACAAAAGGAGTGACGGTGAGATTTGAAATTCATTTAAAAGTACCAAGAGTACAGTATATGGCAAGATTTGTTTAGGTTTGTTTGCAATTTAGGATTGAGGACAATCGTGATATTATCTGTAGAGTTATATTTTCTATTATATTTTATATTTTGATTTGTTTTTTTAGTTAAATAAATTGATTGTATAAAGTTGTACAAAAAATGTCCTAAATTTAAATATATTTAAAGTTGCATAGTAAAAATAATAATAAAAATAATTGCAGAAAGTATTTATTTCATTTTGTTCAAAGATTGAAAAGGGTGGAAGGTGGAAATTAAAATGTATGAAATGATATTATTTGAAATGAAATTTCCATCACACCAGAAAGAACAAGGCAGAAATCAAAAGGATATATCATATCATATGATATCAGAAGACCATATCAGAACTGAGAACTGAGAATGTGAGAAGTTGTAGCACAATTGTAATCTAATCTAATCGTGGGCAAAATATAATAACAACAAACATGACCATGTTTGAATTAAAAAATATATGGGTATAGAGTGCAGAGTGGTGACTGATGATGATGATGTGATGCGTGAGTCTTTACCTTTCATTTACTTTGCTTTGCGTTTCTTTGGTTTGAGAGAACAAGAAAATTTTATAGATGGTTTACTCACTCACTCACTCACTCTTTCCCTCACATAATATCATGTTGACATGTAATACAAATATAGACTTTGTCTTGTTTCTTGTATGCGTAAATTAATAAAATAATAAACTATACATAACATATTGTATTGTGGATAAACTATCTTTTCCCTCCTCCACCTCTTTACCTCATACCTCTTCCTCATACTTATAACTTATAGCTTATAATATACAATATACGAGGATTTGATATAAAGATTATCTGTAGAGTGAAGACTAAAGAAGAGGACTGAAGAGGATGCGATATGGAATGATACGGAATGATATGATATGATGAAGAGTGATAGTAGATAGTTGAACTATGGAAGGTTTTATAAGATGCCATGCCATAACTTGTCTCGCATTACGATTACGATTACGACTCCTTCTCTTCTCTGTCTTTTTCTTCTTCTTGTTGGTCTTCTTCTTCTCGTTTTAATCTCACGTCTAACGAACGACAGGAACGACTTGAAAAATAACGACACTCTCATCCTCTGGTCATTCGCTTTCCTCTGATTTACATCTGATAACAACCACCACCAAACTTGCATAATTTGTAGTCGGCTCAAAACCTTATGCACGTGTAATGTACATACTACATATTACATATTACGTTCACAGGTGTAGTTCAAAGTATCAAGTATGTATGTCTACCTACAATTTATCTATTATCTAGTTTAGTTTACATTACCTTTACTGTACTATTCCAACTATTCATATTAATATTCCTCCTTCTGCGTTGACTCCTCTCAAACTTAACTTCTCTCACAGTAAATATCTCATAATAATATTATAACATCTCAACAAGATAAATTCCCCAGCACTTCAAACTTCAACATATTATGTACAATGTACATGGATAATTTTGTACGCACGTAAAATGGTGAAATAGCTGAAGCTGTGGATGACATACCTTTCCACACATAGACATCCACAAACTACAAATGTATGAACTTGTATTTTATACTGTATTTTATACTGTATGAAGTATAAAGTATGAAGAAAAGTCCTTACTCTTGTTAGATACAAGAAATTTAAAGGATTTCCTCGACAAGCTCATAATCACAGATCACAGAAGCATCTTCTGTACTTACTACACTACACAGTCCACACTACAGAGTACAGACTACAGTCTATTCATTATTCATCATCAAGCACTATTATACAACACAATACAATAATATATCATATAATATGATGTTTGATGGTGATTATGGATTATGATGAATAATTTAATCCGATTTGCCTTTCAATGGAATCATCAGGATTTTTACAAACAACTTTTTACTTTTTTATACTAGACCTTTTTGCACTCGTGTAAACATGAGGAGGACAAAGTACAGAGTACAGTAACCAGAAAAATGACAATGTGTAGAGTGTAGTGTGGAGTGTGGAGTGCAGATTTCAAATACAGATGCAGATGCAAATGTAGAAAGACAAGGAGAAGACAAGAGCAAAGTGGAATTTGTCTTTACCTGTCGTTACTCATAACAATTATTATTGTACAAACTCTAATAACTTTACGTTCCACATTTCACACATTACACACAATCTCTACTTGAATTGTCATGAGAAACGACAAACGAGGAACGAGTCTTATGTACACATGAAATAAAATGCACCTTCAAGATCTCAAGATATACATGCCATTTATTATGATGTGCAAAAATGTCTGTCGGTTCACCATTGCATAATATTTATCTAATTCTTGCAAATAAAATGACATGTGCATAAATAACAAATAATATAGAAAAAAAAATATCAACTTACATTTCTGTTCTTATCCATTTCATTGTTGGTTAGTTTGACTTTTTCGAAGGTTACCTACAAATAAAAATTGTAATGTTAATTCCAACAACTGACTACTGACCGTATGAATAAAAGATAAACGATCAGAGTAAATTCCATTATGCAAAATTCCATTATATTGTCTTTAATCCCCAGTCTTCAATAATTTTCAATAAATATTATATAACTTCTGACATAACTTTTTAGAATGGATTTTTTTTTAAATACTTACAACTTGTTTCCTAAGCTGTTCTCCGGTAAATGGAGAATCAGGATGAACATACAGTCTTGCAGGGGCTGGTGGATCCGCTTTGCCAGCCACAAGCCAGGAAGATCGATGGTAAGCGTAGCGATACCTCTTGTTATCAACTGGGACGATATCCAGAAGAACCGCGTAGCGCTGCTCCGGTGTTAATCCTGTGAAGGAAACTCGTACGGTGGGGAACATTCGTCTATTCAAAATTAACAAGAAATACACAGGAAATCAATTTTAAATATCTATAATAAATATTTCTTATAAAAATGCTTCATGTCATGTATCATTCATTTGTACATGGGAATAATTGTTCAAAAGAAATACTATGAATTGTGAATCGTACACACATTAAAACTGTTCAATACTCAATACACCGTATTCAATACTAATTGTAAATGTGGGCAAACAACAAAACAAAACGAAACAAAAAGACATTATACACAATACACAATGCACAAAAACCTACATGAGGGGGGAAAAGAAAGAGTACGAGTAAAAGAAAGAAAGAAAAAAAGAAGCTAAAAAGCCACACACAAAGTCTCAAGTCTCCAACGTCACGCTCATACTGTTATTGCTAAATTAAATTAAACTATTACGAGTCGGTGCTTGCTTATTGTACATTCTACATTGTACAGTTCATTTGCAGTTGATTGAATGCTTTATACAATGTACAATATGTAGAAATGAACCATGTATCTAAATCATAGATTATAGTTTATAGTTTATACTACAGCACAACAAGCAATAGCCTTTATCTATTCACAAGTGGGTGAGACAGCAATAGAGATCGAGAAAGAGAAAGAGGAAGAAAGACAAGAGATACATGTATAATGTTTTTGTGTATAGGTAGAAAATTAAGAAAAAAAACGAAAAGGACTAGTGCTGTAAGGAATAAGATGGGACTCGTCCTCTTTCCATTTCTCATCTTTCTCTCTTCTCTTATTTTTTTCCTCTTCCTTTGTGGCTTTGGTGATCACGATGATAAGCCACTTCACTTCATTTCAGTTGTTGTATGGATCCACTATCCACTATCTATAATGTTCCATGTTCAGTGTTCAATGTATAAAGTATAATGTATAAAGAGATGGGATAATAGTCAAAGAGCTAATTTGACAAGGTAAATTGTTGCGGGATGAGATAGCATTATTTTCTCCCCCTCTCTTTAAAGTCAACTTGAATTGAGAGTTGAGTCAATGAAAATATGTATAATGTATAAGAATACTAATCATCCTCGGATGGACGGTTTGGTTTATCCTCCGTACAACGTCCAACGTCCAACCAACCAAAAAAAACATGTATGTAAGTACTAGAAATCCCTTCTCTCTTGTCTTATCTCCTCTCTCCTCACACCTACATTTTCTATAGTATGATATACACAGAATTGAGAATTGAGTATGCTGATAGATGATGGTTGATGGTTGATGGTCGATCAACTGATTGTTGAGCAGTAGGACTCTGGCAGTGTTAACTCAATTCATTGTTATTCTCATTTGTGTGGTTACTCTTCAAGTTAAATTTGACGTACATCATCGTACAATCTACACACACACACACTTTTCTTAAAATGTGGACCCTTAAAATATCAGTAAAATGTATCAGCATCTCTTCATTGTATTTAAGCATGAAATTCATTCATTCCGAAACCGAACAGGCTTTTACTACACACTACACACAGATGCTCAATGGGAGATTTAGAACACATGTAACTACATTTTCAGTCATCTCTTTCATATCCTCAGTACAGTATAAAAGTCAGAAATCAAATACACATTTTCAAGTCATCATCGTTATCCTGATGCTGACGTGTTTCCAAAAGCCTGACACATTGAACACCGAACACCGACCATTGAACATTGAGCATTGAACAGGGAACTCAACTTGTGAATGTATCTTTTTGTGCATTGGCATTGGTGCTGTCAATTCTGGTTACAAATACAATAATGACGCTCTTGTTCACTAAAAATATATCTACACATGGATATTTTTGTATTTCATGTTCCAAGTTAATCCATGGAAAATAATACATATCTTTTCCTTGTCCATTAAGAAATAAGAAGTATGGGAATAATACAAGAAATTTTAACAGAGCATTTCCAATATTCAATAGTTTCTTAAATAGCACAACAATAATAATTCTTATTATTATTATTATACAGGTGTCGTCTTTCGTACCCCCTTGTTGTAGTTAGTTGTGAATGGTGAATATGGACTAGTCATTTATTTTCATTTTCAGTTCAAGTGGTGTAATACGGGAGGATTGACGCAACGAACAAGGAACAAGTGTGACCCGACATCCAACATCCAACAACCAACATATGCGCATTACACTACACATTACACATGTTAGTAAACAGGGGTTTTCTCTTGTCTCGCTCCTCGTTTATATACTATCTATAGAGGCTGGGTGATGCCCTTTATTTATTACTATGAATCTAGAATCTAGTCTCTCTCTACTTCTGCTTCTGTTTTGCGTTCTGTATTCAACTATTAAATTCGATTACGAGGCTTGTGAAGAGACTTGTTCCGCTATTGAACTTGCAATAAATGATCTGTCCTGTCATCCCTTCACAAATAATTGTACCGAGAACGAATACATATGGGCATGCATAAAAGTGGTGTCAAGTATTGTACTATATTACGATTACGATAGATATAGATTTTTCAGTTTTTTTAGTTTTACTAAGCTTTTCTTTCTCAGGAACTAAAATATAATGTGAACTGTATACGAATATATCAGTGCGTAGTGGAAAAATGCAGGAATTTTAGACTGCTACGCTCAATATCCCCGTCAGCTCTTGCGTTCCACGACCACATTAAAATAAAAAATTAAAATAAACGAGGATACACAATACACAAGTACATACAGAGATTTCATTAAAATGCCAAATCTTTAAGATATTGTCATGTTATATTTTTTTGTGTAAAAAAACTAGTGTGAATTTATCCATCATTCTTTATCGCCATTTCCCTTTGAAGTTACACACTCCACTATTGCGTATATTACCTTTTACACATGTGCACCTACTACACACTTATATTATAGTGAAAAGTGTAAAGTAATAAGGGGTTATTACTATTATTACTTTGCTAGTATTAGCATTTCAAACTCATATCGTTACACGTACAAACATTTTAGAATCTAGCATCTAGAATCTAGATAGTAATGTTGGCTAAATACCTTTTTAAGCAGTGTAATAACAGCACCACGTAATATTTATACTGTATAATGTATAACGTATAATGAAAATGATAACAAAATCCAAGATTGTACTATTATTATTATTACATGTGAGTTTGAAACCTAAAATACAATAAATGCGGAAGTTTCCATCAGTGTGAATCTAAAGTTTTTATTATTTATTACACCATTTTATTGCGCGATAATTACATGTTTGAGTATGTTTCTGCGCCCAAGATTTCTCAGATATCAACAACGAGTGACTTGTATGCTGCATGTTGTATGTGAGCTGTAGAGTATTTATTTTTACTTGTTCACACAGCTACACTTTACTTTTTTGAAATCCCTGAGATTCTACATGTATATTTTACATTTTACCCTATAGCACACACGTAAACAAGATTATTGTACAGTGCACAGGGTATTTTGTATTCTCATGTAAAATTCAAGATGAAATAGAAAATTTGTAAAATACAAAATACAAATTAGTTATGACAAGAGTACGATATGTGTATCATGTATCACATTACACATTGCACATTGCACAGCCTTTTAAAACCCAAACAAGAATGATGAATGGGTTCTTCTGGGTAAAAAAAGTAAAAAAGAGTGTAACTACTAATATAATTAGTTAGTTTGAACAATTACATGATCCATAATATCAGTAATCAGTACACAGGACACACATGTGAAGCATCAAACTTAATTAAAATGACTATCAATGTTCTCTTTTTTTTCTATTTTTTAAACCACCTTTCTCCTTTTCTTCAATCTGAATAAAACCAGTAAAACATCTAAAGTCTAAGTCTAACCTCATGTCTCATGTAAGTACATTGTACATTGTATAATATATAAAACAATGAGCCCAGAAAATCAAAGTAATTGGCAATGACACGTTTTTTTGTTTGTCGTAAAAAGTTTCATTCACATTCATTCATTTGCACAGAAACACAAAAATACAAACGCAAAACAGAAGGAACAGAAAGAGAAAGAGACGAAAGCGGTAAACATAAATTGTTTCCTTTGCTTTGAACAGTTCAAGATCTTTCTCTCTGTCTTTTTCAAAAAAAAATAAAAATTCCCCTTCCTTAAAACTGTAGCAAAGCGGAGCAAAGCATAATACATAATATACAAGCACGAGTATACAAACAGACATGTACAATGTACATTATACATTATTAAGTGTGTACCAACACTTTTTTTGTCAAGTAAATGTTGTAAATCCGAGGAAAAAACACACATTGACAAACACTCAGTCGGTGGCATATCAGCATCAGCATACTTCATGTTCATGTTTATGTTTCCCCTTTTGTACACAGACCTTTGTCTACTTAAAGATTAAAGAGGTAGCTCTAAAGTATAATATTGTACTGTATTCTGTACTCTGTATTGGTGTATTATTATATAGAAATGTCCTCATTCCTTTTCTTCGACAGAGGATTTCGACAGAGATTTTTTTTCCAAAGTCATTTTCTCTATATCTGTCTGTGAGTGATATGTATCTCTTCACTTTAGTTTTAGTTTTGCCTTCCTTCATGTCACGCCGTTTTTTTTCCTCCTCTTCTTTTTCTTTTTTCTCCTTTTCATTTTCATTCTACTACTTTAACTTTGACTTTTTCCTCACTACTAACTATTAGTACAAGAAGAGGACGGAATACATGTAGTAGCATGTATTGTATATGTACAAGTTGTATTAGGAAGTTTAGAGTTTAGTGGAAGAAAACTTGGTGGTAGGTCTGTTGTAATAAGAGTACAACTACGCTACGCTAGAAACAAACTACGCTTGGAATCCGTTGGAATCTGCGATAATTATTTCTTTTCTCTTTACCATCATTTCCATCCCTTTTTCCTAATCTACAAACTACAAACACAAATACACACACATTCATGTATGTACATTGTACAAGTCATTTAAACTAGAGTAGCCTTTCCCTCTCTCTCTCTCCACTTTGAATTGAATCTGGAGTCAAATTTTCTCTAGAATAAGTCAGCCGTGTAAGTAATGAGAAAATGAACAAGTACAATCTCAAAAGCCTCATTTCAGCAAATATTTCTGAGCTTTGACTAAGAAAATAGTAAATAGAGTAAATACTTGTTGTTATATAAGCTTGTTGTTGTGCATTGTTAGTATTTAGTAGGAGTTGTAGCATAATAGAAAAAGCTTTGAATCCCTTTGAATTTATATTAGCTTCCTCAACAGATCCAGAACCAAGAACAGAGAATCACGAGAGATTTTAATCAGATAAAATCAAGAACAAAGAAGAATAAGAAGACGAATAATACTTCATCTCTTTTCTTTTTAAGCATGCGGTTCAAGTTGAAACTGTAGGATTGTAGGATGTAGGAACGTAGCAAATCCTGGCTTCCTGTCAGAAACTACAAGATATCATTAATACATGTAGAATGTAGATGGATCAAGTATACAATATAAAATACACAGTGTACTGTGTAGTCTGACATTGTGATCAAAAAAAGTCTTTTCTCCGTCCTGATCCTTTTTTACAACTCGTGGTTTATATCTATTGATCCTTCTATTTTCTCTACCATGTAAAAAGCACAGTGTACACGCGGTTAATCAGATAAAAGGAGGAAGACAGAAAAAGGATACAGAAAAGTGAGACAATGAGAACCGAATGAAGTTCTCTTCAATCTCTTTCGCTCTTTCAAGCGAGCTATTACTGTCGACTTGAAAGAAGGAGAAGAAGACGAAGAAAGGACATGAAGACATGAAA
>JABASP010000926.1:0-37611 GCA_019776565.1 Sminthurinus signatus | reverse complement strand
TTTTTTTCATAGGGTAGATTTTTAAATAAAAAATAAAAACGCGAGTGCGGATTTTTGCCCCTGCGGATGTTTGCCCCGCGCTCCCCTATCTTATTTTAGTGAGTAGTGAGTAGTCATCACACTCATTCTCAGCTTATCACTGTGAACTCCTGCTACAGCCTACAATACATACCACACAAGAAATAATCCACGCACAGTATACTACTAGATACTACTCGGCTCAAGACTGGAGACTGGAGACTCAAGTGATGAATAATAATAATGATGATTGAAGGCAATTAAAATGTATGCTGGGCAGCAATTGATCTCTGTTCTAATTCCGAGTTGTATCTCGTTCTACTACTCGTATCTCATGTGTTCATGTGTCGCAAATACTATCGAGTGTGGGTAGCAGAAGCAGAAGCAGAGGCAGAGAGCTGTATTATTTATATTTGTGTTGACCCAGGCAAACTTTACTGCTAAACTAAATGATACATGTGCTCAATGGAAAATCCGACTGGATGAGAAAATAGCATGTACATAAATAAATACTAAATACTAAATACACAATGTGTAAAGTATACAGTGTGGAGTGTAGATACAAAATGATGATGTGTCGACTGAATAAGAGTATTGAAAAATGGAAAAGTAATGAAATAATAACGACGAAACAACATGATAGCGACCTTGTCATCGTGGATCGGCCGATCATGTGTAATATGTATAATGTATAATGTAGGATGTAGGATAAAGGACAAAGATATCTACGTATGTATTAGTACGCATTTCAATAAAGAAGAGACGCTTTAAAATAATACATATTAATCCCACTCTTTCCATTTTCAATTTATTTCTCTCTCTTTTATTTCTGTTTTCAATCCTATAGTTCCTATTTCCATCCAAATGTTCTTCATGTATAATGTACAATGTGTATAACATTATTGAGGAAGATAGAAAATAACAACTAGATGAGTGTTGTATGAAATAGTTGTAAATTTTAAAGGACAAACAATTCCACACTCACTACCAGCTAAACCAACTTTAAGCCTTAAACATTGTCATAAGTAACAGGAATAAAAACAATGATGGGATTAGGAACTTTGTGCTTGTAACTGTACATTGTACATTGTACACTGGACAGAATGTAGACAGTGTACATTTTACATTCAAACCAAGAGATATGAAAGAGAGAGAAAGGGTGATAAATATAACTCCACTACTGGACTAACAAGACAGATATCCGTATTAATTTGTTGGTGAACAGATTGATATTGCTATTCTAGATTCTAGTTTCTAGTTTCTAGATTCTATATTTCATTTCCCATTCTCCAGAATCCATAATATTCTATCCTCCAGAGAGAATGTAATGACAAAGCTCTCTCTGTCTTTATTATTTATTGTGTATCTATTCATGTAAAGTAAATCCTTTTTGTATTATATCCTCTTCTTTCATTTCGTATATTATTCTATCGTGCAACTTGTGTCTTGTGTCTTGTATCTTGTATCTCGGCCTTTGTTTTTATTTTAAAAGCATCATTATTAATAATTTACTACCGTGTAAAAATGTTATAAATAAAGAGTATAATATTTTGCAATAATCTCATTTGAGCTGTCCGTTCTCCCTCGTTTTTGAGTTTCAACATTATATAGACATTGTTAATTATTACTTATTACAGACCACCCTTGTATAAAATGGAAAATGCTGATAAACCGGGACTAAAAATAAATAAATAAATCCTACATCGGTCTTTTCATCCTTCATTTTCCCTATTATATTTTTGTAATTGGTCATAAAATTGAGGTTGAGAATTGATAATACATGATGTATAAATAATAAATACTAAATCTAAACTTTATTATAGTAATGATGACCGTCGTGAAAAGAAGATGACGATGAATACATGAAACAATAAAAATAATAATAATAATTATTATTATTATGGCTTATGCCACCAGACCCTAGAAAATAATGACCAATAACGAGGAAAGTTATTAATGACATTGTGGAAAATGGACAGGCAAAATCCTACATCATGAATCTTTCCTGGATATTTCCTAATAATCCTACAGGTTGTACTCTATGCCCCTTGTTTATTGAAGGACTCTGTCACCTTTTTCGTTGAAAGGTGAATTGGTCGAATTTGATACCGTTGTATTCATTTGTCATCTATATGTAGCACACTAATTGGAACGAGATTGCAAGCTTAGAAATTTTTCCGCTTTTTTATGATAATACTTTAAATCTAAAACTGAAGCTATTGTATTATGTATGTATGTACTATGTATGAATAAAAATACTATTATAACTATTTGGACAGTTTAGATGTAATTACCTTTTCATGGTAGGTATTATTATGGAGATCATCCATAGTGGGTCGATAGGCAGCATGGATGGAGGCCAAATCTCGATAGTTATCAAGTTTTGGGAGTGCTTCCCGTGTCAGTTGACCCAGTGTCTTGTCATTTCCGTAGACATAGGTGAATTGATTAGGGGAGAGGGTATCACCTGGTTCCTCGTCCGCAAAATCCGCCGTGTTGACCATGTCAACTTGAAAACGAGAATTCTCAACGTCGTTCATTTCGTGGTCTAATGACCCTCCTTTATTCGTTATATTTAACTTTCCAGACGGCATTTTGATGCCTTCCTCGTACAGTTTTTACAGTTTCGGTACAAAATTAAAAATTGCAAATAAAAATTTACAATGAGTCACTATGATGATGGTTCAACTATTTATTACAGTCACTTTTATTCATTCATTTATCGGAGTGAGAAACTGATTAATTAATTAGTGTGTAAACACGATACAATTTTTTTTATATTATACTTCCTACTTAACACAGGGCTCGTTGAATTTGACTATATTTACTTTTATTTGGTCAATAATCAATATTGACAAAGGTCTTGATTTTTTTTTATCTGAGATCTTTTCTTTTTTTGGTAGCTTGTTTCTTCTTTTCCTATACTATATTATTTATTTGTATTTGTATTTGTGTTGTAGGAAGGAAATGGTTTATTTCCATTCCGTTCTTCACCTTCGTTTCAGGCCTTTTTGGACTTGTTTAACAGAGTACAGTGTACAGTAGTATAGTTTTATTATTAGGAGAGGAAGAGTCTGTGAAGGTATACCTTCTCAATCCTCAATGTTCAATGTTCAACACACGAAACTTTTTTGTGTATTTTTCTGAGCTCAAACAGAGGGAGAGTGAGAGAGAGAGAGAGAGAGAAAGATGCTCTGCTCCTCTTGGTCTATTTCTTCTTCTTCTTTTTCTGTCGTCTGTTCAGATGTAGTCTAGCGGGAATCCGGCTTATTCCTTTTCCCTTCTCACACACAAAAACGTGCTTCGATATAAGTGCCTCTATTTCTCTGTGTGTACTGTGTACATGTATGTATACTTACACACAAAGATTATCTTCTACAGTATGTAAGTACACTGAAACAGGGAATATTTCTTCTAGACTCGGTATCTTTTTTTTACTTCTGTCTTGTTCCTTTTTTCAGTTTCAGTTTCAGTTTTTGGTAGAATAAGAAAATGTAAACTTTAGTATTTTATACAGGAAATTGAAATTATAGGTTCGTCGATAGTGGATTTGCTGGTAATAATAACTATTACTTATTTGAAATTGTTTCAATGCTACTTAATTTTTCAGACGGTGATGAAACTGTTGGGTGGTTTAAAATGTTGAAACTTCACTGAAAAGAAGTGGTGAGTGGTGAGACGGGAGGTGGGAGATGGGAAACAATAAACAGTAGAATGTACAATAGTAAAATAGAAAATTGGAGGTTGGTAATATTTTAGAATAATAATAATTGTACAATACACACGAAATAATTTGCAATAATACTCGTTGTTATTAAATATTACAATTGTGGTTTGGTTTAAAAAAATTATTCACAGTACACAGAAAACTGAATACAAGGATGATAAATAAATAAATGAATGGATAGCTGGCTGGCTGGATGGATGGATGGATTGGATACAACCACCAAACAGATGACGATGACGATGGGTCCGACTGAACTGACTGAACTGACTGACTGTTGGAACCGATGGCAAGTAAAGTGAACGCAACTTCACAACTACGGCTACAAACTGCAACCCACAAGCTTCAGACTCTAGATCTAGACTCTAGCCTCTAGACTCTCCCTCATGTTAGAACATTATACACTATATACATTATACATTGATGGTTGCTCATTGAACATGCTGCCTTAGTCAATCTCTCTCTCTGCTTATACTTGTATATTGTATATTGTGTAGTTTGTAGTTTGTAGTGTGTGGGGCTGTGAAAGCAGTTGTGGATATACATAAAAATATGCATGCACACATTTACCCATGGGTATGTAGTATGTACTATGGACAAAGCACAAAGCACCAAGCGAACATGAACACATTATTATAGCTCAAGCACTAAAGCTTCACTATAAAATCTCTCTCGCTTACTCACTCACTCTTTTCTTCTTACTACTACTACTACTACTACTACTCCGGCTACTACTATTACTACTACTGCCATTTGTACCCGACTGCATGCAATACGTCCACGACTACGGCGAAGGAAGACAGAATGAACAAAAGTACGTTGTATATTGTACACACGCAACTTCTAATATCTGTATACTATATACTAAATACTAAATAACATGTATCTACGCTCCTAAAATGTGTATGATACCCGGTGAAACTTCAGATAAACGCACATTCACAAAAGAACACATTGATAAGGAAAACATACGCACACCAAAGTATACTTACATGTGGTTGAAGCTTAAAGCCGGTATAAGATCTGAGGTACATCAACTGTACAAAGTATAGGAAGAATGAGGAATTATGGTGGATCTATATGTATGAAACGTCCATCTATTACCACTATACATAATATGTACTACATATGTACTTTTGTATGTATAATGTATATCCTCTATAAAACAGTTGAAATGCGTAGCTATATACTATATACTATATATATGTAGTCATGTTTTTCCCCAAAAAATTCCGTCAGCTCTGTTTCACATTTCAGATGCGTGTAAGTAAGATACATGCAATGGAGTAGGCAAAACATATTACATATTACAGTGTTCAACATACATATGAGATGCCGGGAGCCGGAAAGAGCATGTGCAATGCAATGTGTACAAAATGCTGATATCAATAGAATAGAATGATTCTAAATAATAAGCTGTGCATAAAACATAAAACATATAAAATTGCATGCTTTGCTCATATTGTACAGTGTTTATTGTTGTTGATGAATTTTCAAAACTCGGTGAAATTCCATTGTTTTAAAGAATTGAGAGTTTTTGTTACCGGTTCATAAACTTGAGCAAATGTTTTGCATTTTGCATAAGGTTACATTTTACTTTGTGTGGGTTCCTGGCTCCTACATTTTACATTTGACTTTTACCAGCTACCGGTTACTGCAGTTTTTTTATAAGAAGAATAGTTAACAATGAAGCTTTTGTACATATGTGTATGTATCTACTTGTAATTTATAATAGTATGTAGTATTAAAAACCATATAGATGTATTTGCTATGATGATACTTTTTATTAAATTAAATGACTCTGACAAGAGTTCCTTATTTTCTGTGGTTGTATAAGACGATTATTTTACACGATATGCGGTACATGTATGAGTATACTTTGGTACATAGAATCTTTGTACATGTGTGCGAATGAGCTTTTCCTTACCACAATTGACATTTCACTTGGACTTTTTAGAAAAGGTTAATTAATAGAGAAGTAGCAAATATACATATATACTAAAATATACTTCAATATATTATAAGTATATTTTATTGTAAAAAGAGCTGTGCGTCTATGCGTAATAACAGTTTGCGACATGATAAGAGATAAGAAAGGTGTGTGGCTTTTTAAAGGTGCAATATAACATCTACTTATATAATTTTGTAGAGAATAGACTTTCAGTACACATTATGCACTCTACATATATTCAGTATCAAATTTAACCAGTCTCAAATGTTTTGCAGCGTTTAGCTTATAGTCTATTAAGCAATAACAATATAATGTTTATCGACAAGTATAATGAAATACAAGACGCTCGTTGTTATTATTATACTATATTATGCTCGTATTTCTGTTTGCTCTGTACTCTGTATAAAATAAACCTGGTTCCCCATCGAAGTTTTGCGGCATCAATCTTTGCTATTCCAGCTAGAATTTATTTATTGAGGATTGTGGTAATTATTTTCTGAATAATAATTCTGTATAATTTCCACATGATCAGTATTACAGAAGATAACTTGCTCAGTATTTCTTTTTATGGAAAATCGAAAACGGAATGAAGTGTAAAAATCAGGCATATCCAATCCAAAAACTATAGGTACAAAGTTTATATTTAAAAAACATCACGTGTGTATTGAGTGGTTTATTTTTTATCTGTGCTCTTTTGCATGTGAGTAAATAGTGTGCACAGTACACAGTCCACAAAAAGCTCGTACTTACGCCGTACACTCTACACTCTACACGTTTTGCAAATAGCAATCTCGATTCTTCATAATATAAAAGAGGCAAGAAACAAAACTACTGATGTATAAAAATTGAACTGTCTTACTGTCAACTGTCAACCTAATTAAAACACTCCTTAATGCACAATATTACATGGTGTATTCCTTACATGCACATTTGGAAGTGGTAAATGTTGCGATTGGAACATCCGTTCACAAAAACGTTTACAATTTACAACGAAAACAAAAACGAGTGATAAGTGATGACAGATGTTTTACGCTGGATAAAAAAGATACATTAGCATGATGTTACATAATTCATAGTAATTTATGTACATATAAAATACTATGAATACAGATACTAGATACAAAACTATACTTATTGCATCATGAAAAAAATATGACCCACCGCAATACATGTGAAATCAAGTTGTATGAATGGGAATACTATAGTAAGTGAGAGGTGAATGTTTCTTCTATTCGCATTCTTTTATTTCAGCTGCTCACACTCTCTTATGAAATCAAGCGTTGCCCCTTCCTTCCTTCCTTCCTTCTTATCATATAGTATCAAAGTAAGTTTTCCCTCCGAGTCCAGAGTCCAGCCTATATGCAATATGTAATACGTAATACATAATATGTAGAGAGTGGATGGAGAGAGAAAGGTACGTAAAGCAGTATTAAATACCTGTGAAAAATTAACCTTCATCCTTTAAGCAACGGGGAATACATTCTGCACATATTTGCCTATTCCTTTTACACCGGAGCCTGGTACACAGCAAGGTACATAAATTATTATACATGACATACTAGCAAAGGTAGGCATTATTATTGGGCAGTGTACATTGAGCATACACATGAATGTAATAAGTACAAAGTACAGGGTGTGAAGTTGTGGGCAGCATCCAACAGTTTACCTGTCTTGTATTATATTACTAAACTTTTGCCGCTTTTGGGTATCTGATATGCAATGAATATGATACAGATGATACATATCCGCATATGTACGTATAACGTATAGGTCCACTGGAAAAATACCTTAACGTTGATGAGTATGAAAAATAGAGGGTACTCTGAATGGTACGTTTTCCCTTCCTGGAAATGAAATATATGTAACTTCATTTGTAAAATGTAGAATGAAGAATCAAGTTCCATTTATGATAAAGGTTGTTCTTCCCAATATTCAATACAAAAGAAAACGAAATGAGAAGGAGCGTAAAAGTTGTATATTGTACAATGTACAAAGTGCACTGTATGTATAATGTATATGTATTTATGTAACTTCAATTCCATTAATACTTTCTTTGTATAAAATTATGTAAGTAGTAAGTATTATAGTGTGTGCTTTGAGCTTTGAACTCCTCTTAAATAGAGAACATGGAAATATGGAAAGGAAAACAGTGTAACAAAATGAACGGAAAATTGAGTCAGTGATGAGAATTGTATTGAAAATACTGAGACCTGAGTACTGCATATGTAGAATGTATAATGTAGATGTACGGAGCATGGGGAATGGAGAGAATGGAAACTGAAAAATCTAGGAAAATCAGTTTACTCTCCAAATAAAAAATTTACATCAACTTTTGACTTTCTTCTTGACTATTCTGCCAGCATTTTCCTAAGATAGGTAAAATAATCTTGTACATGTGCACAAAACGACTTTTTACTTTTCATACCATACACAAACTCCATGTTCAGTGTTCAGTGAACAGTGAACAGTGAACGTACGTGCAGTTCAATATTGAATATATTATACATTATACAATATGAATTAGTTTATGTTGAAATGTCATTGGAAGACTTGAGACACTGAAGTTCAATTTTTGATTCATTTTATTTTCATCTTAATTCTACTCAATTGCCGATTTTTGACTTTCGACTTTGGACTTTTGTACCCAAATAATAAATAATGGGTCACAAGCTTACACAGGTTTATAACGCAAAAATAACGTAGTTTTTTCAATATCGTCTTTGTTTTTTTCTTAATTTTTATTTACAGAGAGCAGTGGCTGCTTTGGCACATCTTATTTTTATATTTTGTATTCCGGGATCAAAAGTAGTTTTTGTTTGTTTTTTTTTCAATTTATTCGTTTGCGCATCATTTTATTCCTGCTTGTAGCTTTTCAGTTTGGTTTGGTTTGAAGATTGAAGACACGTAAAAATATTTTGTATGAGCTCATTTACTATTCGCTATTCCAGAGGAAGTAAAAGTTTGCATGCATAATACAAAAAAATAAAAATAAAATGTAACACTGTAGTACTTGTACACTGTGGACTGTGGATAAAATATCGTTCTATTCATTCCTCTACATGTGCTTTATAAATTATTACATGTACAAAGTACACTGTACACAGACTGCAGTAGCTACTTGATCATGTGTATTGTGTATTACTTTTCTCAAGAGGAGGAAAGAAAGAAAAAAAAAGTATAGAAAGAGGAAAGAAGTTCAAGTTGATTTCCGTAAAAATTAAATAAAGAATTCGAATGGGTGAGAAAGGAAAGAGGAAAGAAAAGTAGAGAAAGAGAAAATGGAAAAGAGAGTGAGAGTGAGAGTAACGTGTATATTTAAGAAATGGAGAAACTCTAAAAGTACAAGGTAACTTATAAGATGTAAGATACGAAAGGATGGCTCAATAGAAGAAACTAAACTAAACTCGATGCATTGTAGTAAGTTTTTGAATGTAGGAAATTGACTATTACGTCCTCCTTGTGCACAGAATAAAGAATAAAGAATAATACATTTCTTTTTCCGTCATACAAGGAAGAAAAATACTGCCAAAATCCTACATAGAACTGTGTTCTGTGCTGTGTCTGATATTTTGTATTTTGTACAATGTACATTGTGCATAAATAAAATTACCAATGTACCAAAAACTCTTCTCTTTCATATTTTTGCATACATTGTATACTGTGTATTGTAGATTTTAGTACAAATGTAATATGTAGTCTGTGATGACTCACTTGATCTTAGTTCTGAATTCTGAATACTTTTTCTCTTGTAGACTGTCAGATTTTACAGGAAAATAAAAGATTTTTTGTACATCCTAATGTTGCTTCTTTTCCTTTTCTTTTTTTTTTACTTTCCCTATTATTTTCTATTTGACATTTTACATTTTTATGTTCAATCAACGTTGTGCGTTATTTCAGTGCTAGTCCCTTTTTTGTTGATTCACTCTGAAATCTGAAATATAAAATTTGATTTTAAAAGTATTCATTATTCATCATTAAAAATCATTGATTTTCGGCATGGTATTCTGCTCCATGTTCCACAATATAATGTATTCATAAATCCGAATTCTAGAATTCTGAGTAATCCATTATTTTTTTTGTTAAAAATGACAAATGTGTATGATATTGAACTAGAATGTTTATATGGAAAATTGAAACAAAATTTTTTTATCCGACCACAAATTAGAAGAAATGATATTGTCAATAGAAAATAAAATATTCTGTCTATTCTTTTCTATATTTTCCATCAACATTCTGAGTACTGGACCCTGAACCCTGTCGTAAAATTGAGCATTGAGCACGTTTTATATTGTAAACTGTATATTGTCTATTTTTTTGAGGTTTTGCGTTTTGAGCAATGTCACCAAAAAATGAAGAATTTTTTTTTCCAGTGGTGTATTTTTTTTTATCTTTTTGAATTTGACTTTCGACTTTCGACTTACAATTCATATTTTGAGTTTTGAGGTACCTACAAAAGTACAAAGTAGGAACAATGAACCATGAGTATGAGTGTGTTTGGTTGCTTGCAAAAAACAACAAACTAGGTACAAACTACCAACTATAGGTACACATGCAAACTTTTACATCCTACATACATGGGAAACTTGGAAAACAAACGGAAAACAAAAAAGAAACTAACAAATTGTATTATCAGTTGTTTTTCTTTTCCGGATGTTTGCTCCAGGTGTAACATTCTTTTCTTGATATGCATTTCATATTGTATAAGGACATTTTTTTTACTAGCAAGAAATTCTATATTTTGGTTTATATTTTGACCAAAAACAAGAGACAACAAAATGTTACCAGTTACCAGGAATTTCCGCGGCGAATTTTTTCTTTTTCTGTCTTTTGTGTTAAAAAAATATCCATCATATATATTCTACATTCTATATTCTATGCTCCATCCAAAAAATAGAAATATTGTATAAAAATCACATTTGAAATTCTTACAATTTCTTCCATGTCTCTCTACTCTCGAGTCTGGAGTCTGTAGTCTCAAGTCCCAAAGCATCTGCTTCGTTGATTTGATGCTGGATTTGTATGTTGTCGATGTGTAAGTATGTATGTATGTGTGTGTGTGTTGTTATTGTTGGTTGTTGGGTATATTTGGGACGGTTACAAGAGTTCTATATTATTCTATACGCAATATTATCGAGAGTACGATCGAAGTTTGTCAGGGAATGGAGTGGAATACAATATACAATACAGTAGAATATAGAGCAGCATAGAATGTAGAATGTAGAATATGTATCTAGTATCTAGTGTGTATAGTGTATAGTCGCCAGTATTTTGTACTTTCTCTAAGATTCAGAGGATTCAACATTTCCCGTTTCCCTTGTACTCGGAATTCGGAGTGGAGCAGACCAGAGCAGAGCAGGCTCTCTGGATTTCTGGATTGAAAACTTTTCCAGATTCAACTCCTACCAACTCGTACCTCGTACTGTGCTTGCACTCCAGTTCCGAATTTGAGCTGACTCACTCTGTGTGTTTAGTTCAGTTCTTAGTTCTCTCTTGACTCGGGAAGGGACGGCAACAACAGCTCTCAAACTAAACTCTAAAAACGTGAAAAAAAGGAGAGAGTGTGTGTTTTGTGTTTGTACGGGAGTGAGTGAGTGAGTGAAAGTGAGAGTATAGAAGTGTAGAAAGAACAGGACTGAGAAAAGAGAAAAGGACAAAGACCACGTTGGAGACTGGATTCTAGAGTCTGGAGACAGCATCAACAGCAGACGAAAAACGAAAAACGAAAAGGAAAAAAAAGGAATGAGAAAACTCATTCAGATAAATCAGCTTCCACACTTGAAAAACTCGGAAACTTGGAACTTGGAAAAATCCAAATCACAACCTCACACCTTCTATTCCACTTTTATTTTCCTTTTCATTCTTGCATTCAATCCCAAACTACAACTCTACCATTTTGCTTACATTCCTCTATACATGTCTTCAATATCTTCAATATTATAGTATTATATTTTATATGATAGCCCTCTGTATTATATAGATACACATATTATACAATCTTAATCCACTCTCCACATTCCGCATCATTCTCCTTTATATTTTTCCATCGAACTCAACCGAATTTGACACAAACATATAATATATAGTGGATACTGGGTAATAATAAAAGGAGATATCGAAGAAAAAAAAGCTAAGAGAGGAAGAGAGAGAGAGAGATCAGACCCAAAAACTTTCTCCACAACAATAATAATAATAATAATTATTATTATTAGTATTATCATAGTGTGTTAAAAAGTAAAGTGTAATAATATAATAGAGTTATATAATACGATCCCGATCCCGTTCCTTGGACTTAGAGCTTAGACTTACTTAATAAAAAGTGAAAAGTTTCAATGCGTGAGCATTAAAAGTGTATGAACATTGAACATACTCAAAGTTTGTCAAGATTATGTAAGACATTTCCTTAAACTTTAGTTGTGTGAGACCTCGTTGGTAAATAATCTTTTTTCACCAGTGCTTTCACTTTTATTTCTTTTTACTTTTCGAGAGAGTTGAGAGTTGAAGCTTTCACTTTTTTTTTCAATTCCGTATATTGGAAATTGGAAAATCCAAAATGTGCTGCAAGACTATACTTATCTCGTCAAATTCTACAGTTCCAAATTCCATCTACAAATAGTTTTAAATTATTTTATGGCAAAGTATTTTTGCTAGTGGCACTGTCATTTAAATACCTAAATATTGTGAATTGTGATACATTTCAAAAAATACAAGTTCTCTGAGATTTGAGATATACCTGATTTTGTTGATCAAAATATTTAAGAACTAGAAGAGCCCTTCAATTGAAGTTCAATGTAAGTATTTTTTATTTTAAAAAAACTATTTTCTTTTTTATTTTAGTACTATCCGGTATAGTTGATCATAAAATTTAAAATTACAGTGACATTTGTTTGCATGATGCATGATCCATACCATTTTATTTATGGTTTAATAAAATCATATTAAAATATTCTTAATTTAAAAGCTATAAAAGTGTTACAGCAATCTTGAATTTGATTTGACTAATTTTATTATTATACATTTTGTTATTATTTTAGATGAATGTGTACACTGGTGCATTTATTACATTTATTTGATTTGTTTTTTTTACTTCTTTTACTTTTTGTATCCAAATTTGATAATCAAATTAACCGTTTTGTTTACCTTGTCTGTCTTTATAATTTAGGTGTATGATGCATTACAAGTTACAAAAGGAGTCAATTAGTGTCAAGTTTTAGATTCGTAGAAACACAACACACTGTGTAATTTTTTTTAACAAAAAAAGACTGATCAAAAGAAGTGTTGAAGAATTAAAAATGTACTCCAAACTCCAATACATAATAATTGATGAAAAAGGAGATGACGAATCAATTTGTTTATGTACACAAGTGCATCGTCTGCTGAATGCTGAAATTATAATAAATTAATTGACCGAGTGAAGTGTCTATACAGTTTATTGTTGATTATATAATATATATATTAAATATCTGTACATTTTTGCGTGTGAGTGAGTGTGTGTGCGTATAATGATATGAAACTAATACGTAATACATCACGAAGTAGAGGATTCAATTTTCGATTTTTACATTTGACATCACGCCGGGGTCACACATCTGTTCTTCCTTTCGACTCATCAAGGTGTCAGAATGGTTTTATTGACGCATTTTTAACCTCACGAGTTGAAAACGTGACCACATCAACAACAACAGCTACCACTGGTGGGACAGGACAGACAGGAATTCTTTTGGATTTGGATACTAGTAGCAGTGCAAGTCAAAACGACTCTAGATCCTACTCTTCAAGAACAATGAGCAACACTCCAATAGGTATGTGTGGATTTTGTATTTTATCAATTATGAATTGCATTGGAATGTGGTATTTAGTAATCCAATCAAAAATTTATAACATTACTTAATTTTTAATTTATAAACATTGTGGTAACTGTTTTTTGTATCTTTTATATTTTATAATAATATTTTGTATTATGTTGTTTGATTTCTTGTAAAAGGTTCTGATGAGGCTCTGTTAGCCTCAGCCAGAGCATTTATTCCGGCTTTGACTAATGCAATGCATAAAGGTATGTGTATTATAATATATATTATAAAACACGTGAGCTACACGTAAATAAAAAATAAATAAAGCTTTACCTTCTATACCTTGTATATTAACATGTATAATGTATAATGTAGATTTTGTTGTAGAGGTCATTTTGATTTTTTCAATGTTATATTACATGTGATTTCAAGAGTAATAGTAATAATAATAATTTGTAAGTTGTGTGAGTCTTTATTGTTGACTATATACTATATACATGAAATATTCTCAATATGCAAATTTTTTATTAAACAGGACAAGCTGGGCGCATAGCTATTATTGGAGGATCTGAAGAGTATACTGGAGGTAAATAATATTATGAAAAAAAAGTGTCAATTATGAGTTATTATGTGTAAAAATTGTTGTAAAAGTTATAATTTGACACTTGTTTATTTTTTATAATATTTTTTTTTAAATGTAGCTCCTTATTTTTCTGCCATTTCCGCCCTCAAAGTTGGTGCAGATTTAGCTCATGTCTTTTGTGCAAGATCAGCTGCTGTTGTTATAAAATCCTACAGTCCAGAATTAATTGTACACCCACTTTTGGATAGTGAAAATGCTGTGGATGCAATAATGGAGTGGGTTCCTCGGATGCATTCCTTTGTTATAGGACCAGGATTAGGGAGAGATCCAAAAATATTGGAGACCGTAGCACAACTTATTGAAAAACTTAAAGAATTAGAAAAACCAATGATTATTGATGCAGACGGTCTGTTTTTAGTCACAGAAAGACCTGAACTTATTTTAAATTATCAAAAAGTTATTCTTACTCCAAATTCCGTGGAATTTTCACGTTTATGTACTGTTGTTTTGGGTGGAGAATTTAAACCAGCTCCCTCAGCGTCAGCTGATAGGGTTAGAGAATTGGCCATGGGAATGGGTTATGTCACAATTCTTCATAAGGTAATAATAATAATAATAACAAAACATTGTCAATACATATTAAATAATATTATCCAACAGATTGAGATTGAATCATAAGAGTAGAGTAGATAGTAAGGAAGCTGTAATATATGATAATTTATAATCAATATTTAATATTCTTTAGGGAGCTACTGATGTTGCTAGTAACGGTAGATTGACTGTTTGTTGTTGTGGAGGAGGGTCTAATAGAAGATGTGGGGGACAAGGAGATCTTTTAGCTGGGGCCCTGTCTGTACTTTTTCACTGGTAAATTAAATGACTAAATTCATTATAAAACGCGTATGAATTTTAACTGTCAACTTACAACTTTTCCTTTTTATAATGTTGTTATAATAATAATTAATAACTCTCTATAACAAAGTGATTTTGATGAATTACAGGGCCATTTCATTCGGTGATCGTGCACCAGCTCCAGCCTCTCCAGAATTATTAGCAGCTTATGGTGCATGTAGATTGACTAGAGAATGTGCCAGACTTGCATTTTCTCAAAATGGAAGGTCAACCACTACTACTGACTTAGTCCGCCTTATACATCAGGCCTTCTCTTTTCTATTTGGCCCATGACCTCTACACTCCCAGCGTCTTAAAAAACACTAAATATTTTTCAAGACGTCTCTCATGTGATCTTAATTTAAACTTTATACTGCTTGGATGAAACTGGTGATGGTCAGTAAATTCCGGTGCTTCTCTTCTGTATTCAAGTATTTTATTCCTTTTTTTCTGTATTTTATGTGTGAAGAATTAAGTTATTTATATGTTGCATATGTTGAATATAGATATAAGTTAGTGTATTATAAAGATAAAGTATTTCCGTCTGCATAGAGATTCATTTACTGCTTCACTATAGGAGTCATCCATAATTACTTTATAGTATTATAATATATGAGTGATAGTTTATAAATTATTGTTCTAAGTGTAATATAATATATTATTATAGCGTACGGCATATACACAGCACTTGATGGTGTTATGAATCACATTCCGATCCAATGCTAAAGAATAAAAAATCGTCAGCTTGCTGTTATCCATTACTACTACTACCATATTAGTTGAAAGCGAGAGTTTGATGTATTAAAATTTTAAAGGAAAATACTTTTTCAACCAAAGATGAGTTCATGGAATTTGCACATTTGCGTAAAATCAAGTTTATGAAAAGTTGTAGTAATAACAATATAGTACTACTGTCAAAAAATTACCAAAGTTGAAGAAACTCCTTTTGAAATGCAAAAAATATAAATTCTACCGTAGGTGTTTTCTAGTACGTATACATAATTGCACGTAAATATGCTCAACAATGATTGTAAATAGTTTGTAAAATGCAGAGTACATGTATAGATGTAAGTATATATGAACTACAAAAAAATATTTAACGTTCGTAGTTTATAGGACTAACAAAATTCGCAAATCAGTAATCAGTATAATATGTCCGAGAGTCAAATACATAAAATATAAAACATTATGTAATGTTATTGAATGAGAAGCCAAAATTATGAGCCAAATATACAAATATTTGATATGTTTTCTTCGAAAATAACCATGCATAATATGAGTCTTATATGCAATATTATTATACATGTAGAGTTTTATTATTACAATCTAAGTAAATACGTACTACGTAAACATCATATGTTCGTTCAATACTATAAAAAGAGTACTAATAGCTAGAAGATATACACTTACATTATACTTTTTAGTATCCCATACACACTGAATATGTGGTATGTACAGACAGACAGATTTAAGATAATTTTACGTGGCTAGATTAATTAAACCATTATACCAATATGTTGTAGATTTGATGAGATTTGATGAGATGGTTTATAATGATAGTCATGTTATGTAGTTATGGAAGGAATTTTTGAATATTATCAGAATGTTTAAAATATATTAACTTGTAAGTCAATTAAAAAGGTTAAGGTTAGAATAGAAAATGGAAAATATACCACATTGAAGGTGCACTGTGATTACGTCTGTAAGATATAAGCCACACGATTGATGGCAATGTCATGTTATAATTAATATGTTTTGTCTAGTCTTCTACATTCTACTTTCTACTAAACATGGAACACATAATACATAGCTAAATAAAAATACGTATAGCCACAAAATATTTAGGTAAATCAGATAAGTATGAATACTTGTGTGAGTAGGTACGTGTGTGTGTGTGTGTGTGTGTGTGAGCCTAAGGGTGGTATGTGGTATACATACATACATTCTGTAAAGCGGAAAGCCCTTTGATTTCCACCCCCGCAAAATTATTCCATTTCCTCAAAATAATTTTCAATATGCAGAGAAAACTTGACTTTCAGTGCTGTCACTGCTCCAGAAGTGTCAGAAAAATTCAACATAGACGTTTTTTTTTCATAACTGCAAATTATTTCGAAGGTGGTAGAAAGTAAAAAAGCTTTTCGGGGGTAACGCAAGACTGCTATTAGAAGTCCCTTAATGTTTACATATGGTTGTGTGTTGGGTGTTAAAATATATTACGTAAAAGATTAGTTTTCATCTGCTTTATGGCAGAATTCTTAACGCTTAGAAAATTTACATTGAAGTGAGTTGTTAGAGTCCACACGTTCACGTTTTAACAAAAGCTTATTCTGTTGAAAGCATTTTTTATTAACTTCCAAACTTGATTAAAAGGCACGTGATGTGTCCTCTCTCAATTACACTGCCTCATCCTCCCTTTTGTATTAAAACTGAACTTGATTGCCGTCAAAAAGCATTTCAAAATCAGTAGGATAATACATAAAATACAATGTACATTGTACATGCTATTGTAGTTTATGCAATTTAAATTTCAATTGATTTACTCAAACCGTTGTGAAAAACATGATTGACTTATCAATTCATAATTTACAATGTAAGTTATGTCAACAAGTACACAAGAATGTTTACACAAGTATGACAAATTGAAAACATGTGTATTAAAATTAAAAAAAATGCGAGATTACATTGTAAATTGTAATTCATGAGAATTCTCTCCGGACTTTCCTCTTGAAAACTGATTCATATATGATATCTGTTTCCTTCTCCTGAAACTTTACATTCCTTTGCCCTTGGATGTAAAAGTATGCAATAATATACAATTGATCAATAATCTATAGAGTTTTGTATTTTTTGTTGACAGTTGATAAAATGATTTTGAAGATGCATTCCAACTTGATGCTCTCATTAATATCTTTCAATCAAAAAATTGATTACCTGCTGAATTCACTTTTCACATTCCAAGAACAAAACGACATTTCACAGCAGTAGGATTTACAGTTCCAAGTTCCAATCATTTTATTACAGTTATAAGTGATTCAGATATTAGTTCAAAAAATGCGATACCTTGATTATTACACTTTATATCAAATTCACTTGTGGTAAATGATGAATTATTGTTTACATTGTGCAAAACCGTGAGATCAAGTGGTTTCTGTCCTGTTTGAAAAAACAAATGTCAATTTATAAAACATACTGAACATAGTATTACATGTTGTTAAAAGCCATTATCCATTATGTATATTAATTTGTCAATGTCATATCCCTGTATGTATGCATACATTTACATGTGTGTATGTGGAGATAAACAAGAACTACTGCCAGTATCGCCGTCCAAAAATTTGAAGGAGGGAAAGAGTGTCAAAAGATTAGAATAATATTATTATGGATAAGAGTATGAAGTATGTACCGAAAAGAATAAAAAGTTATTGTTGCAGTTTAAAGTTAAAATCATCATTATAATAATGTTACAATTTACAATGTATTTCCCATAGCCCATCCCTAATACTCGATAAAAGCTTATATTATTATCTATTATACAAATCGCACGTAGAATATTTACAAAGGTCGTACGAAAGGTTGAATGCTGACTGGTTCAGTAAGATTTTACAGTACATAATATAATTTATAATTAATAGATTTGTATAGAAAGAAATGCAGTTTAAGGCATGTAGGAGAGAAGCATGAATTACTGATGTTTACATAGTCTTTAAAAGTTTGATTATTATGAAAAATAACACGTTGAGAACCTTGTTTTAGAGAAAGTGAAAAATAATCATTAATTTCTTTCTCGTTGATAAATTATGAAATATCATGGATCATGGACAGTCCAAGAATAATACGTCATATAAGCAAGATAGAAAGCGATTTTAAAAGGTACATGCCGTAATTAAACTGGAGCTGGAGCGAATAATCTTGAATATTTGAAATTTGTGAGTACCCAAAAATCCGCTATTATTATAGTGTTTCTAAATGCCATATGTAATCAATTATCTTTAAGCACAAGATATGATTGATAAATCTTATTTAGACTAGAATGAAGAATGAATCAATGATTTTGGTTGTGGTGTACAATGCTTAAATACTGTGGAAAGAGGCAAATATGTTAATTTAGGGTTGTTATATTTCTGCTCACAGTGTTGATGAGCATGTGTATATTGTACATTGTACATATGATGTTATGTAAATAAACGGACGTGTGTGTTTATACACAGAAAAGAAGTAGCCTAAAACAGATATATCTAAAGTAAGATATATATATAAATGTACATTGTACCTACTACAGGTTTGTGTTGTAGGTACTTGTAAATGACACAAAATGTATGAATATTTTTTAAACATAGTAGTGTTGTATCATATACACACATGAAATATGAAATACTCACTGCAAAAGCCAAATTGAAATTTTTCACAAAATACCAAGTTGATTGATTGGGATTATTATGATACTATGTAAATACTAAAACTAAATTATTCATTGTTATATTGTTGTTAACATGAAATATATTTTTTAAAAGTTTTTGTTTGAAAGTATAAATTAATGTTTATTAATGTTACAAATTATATTATAGTTTATAGTGTTGAAAAAAAATCAAAGGTGGATGTAAAAAATTATCATGTTTGATTTATGGTGTTCTTCATTTCCAAGCTGTCATATTATATTATATTATTTTACTTGTTTACTAATGTTTGGAATGGCATTTAACAAACTTCAATTTCTAAATGCCGTATCATAACTAACTTTATTTGTAATCCAATTATTATTATTATTATCATTGTACGTAAAGTATTTAGCAAATATATACATGTACGTGTATGTATAGAGTTCTATGCATACATGATAATCAATGTCGTCCAACGTCCGAAATAAAATATAAACTTATTATTCTGAAATGAAAATGATTTTCATCCGGTGCTGAAGTCTATTGAAGGAAAATTATATCATACTTATTAGATACTAGTTTTACGATTCATATGATTTATGGTACTCCATGGGACAATGAGATACGCCGTTCCGTTGTGTATAAGTATAATATAATTAAAAACAGCATCTTTGTTCTCTCCGCAACCTAACCACATTAACCCTCACCATTCACCATATCCTAATCATATTCTGTACCTTTTGTACATTATATATCATATCCTTTTTGTTGCAACTGCGGACTTCATATAATTATTATTTTCCGCGAATTCCTTTCTTGGGTCTGGGTTGGCGAAAAAAGAAGCTCGTTTGTACTTTTCATTGGAAGTTGAGTATTTAGTAAGATAAGGTTGAAAGAGTAAAGAAATTGGAAAAGTTGAACACTGTCAATATGAAGTATAATGTATAACACGTAGTACAAAATATTCATTAATCTACGCTCTCCACTCTACACAGGCTAGACTGTAGACTCTAAACTCATATTGCACGTAGTACTTAAAATATTGTACAGGCTTATTTGAGTAATGACGATGCATTGACTACTTTGTATTCTTGAGTGATTGACAGGAGACTACAATACTTTGAATTTTGAATACTTGTATACGCTTATACCTTGTACCTCACATATATTTACATATGTACTTTACTGTACTTTACATTTTGATTTTCGTAAATTACCAGCATGTAGCATATGCGTGCAAGTGTGTGTAGATTGTAAACCTGCGGATCTTTACTTGTGTATGGGAACGCGTTTAGTTTATTTTCTCTTGTAATTCTCTAGTAATTTTCCCCCACATTCCTTCCTCCGTCCTTCACCATGTTAAATTTTGGGATTCTATTCACAGCTACATTTTACATATGTTTCATATGATCAAATTATTATTATTATTATTATGTAACCCCCTTTACAATTTAAAATTTACTACAGTGACGTGACGACAACCCCGATACTGATGAAATGGGGAAAAAGAAGAAGACCAACTTTTGGAATTCAAATCATAATGACCCTGAGTATTGAGTATTGTACAGAGTATACTTATACACTATATACACATCACTATGTAATAATTTCGATTTGTAATGAATAACATTCAAAATACAACTATCTACATTACCAGCCTTCTCTCTGTTGTGCTTATACTTTTTACACTTCATCAGCCTTCCTATACATTCTTATGCATATTTTTAATGTTAATAGACCTCAAGATCAGGCTCAAATTAAAATCTTTACCAAAAGTTACAAATTATGTATTTTGTATTCTAACGGAATACATATTATATAACTCATGAATTTCTAACATCTATCTATCTGAAATCTGAAATTTGAAGGCGTACACGTACGATATAACATGATATAATATGTACATCATATACTGTATAATGTATACATGTTTGCTTATTATTTGCGAGCATATGAATGGTTACATGTTATATGTAATTCGGGGTCGGACGTGAGAAAGAACTTGGTTGTGCAGTTATGAGTGCAAAGTTAATCAATTCTTCATTATAAAAGAGGATTCTGGATGATTTTTTATTCTCTCATGCATTTACATGCCTGTACACTGTACAGAGTACAGACCACAGGCTACAGATTTATGCATAGACCCACATATAGGTACGAATATATAGTGTATGCAAAGATGTAGGCGGCAGAGTTCTTTTGACATATACGTTGCTCTTAATTAGTGGAGGCAGTGTATGAACTATGAACTATAGATGAATATGAAATATGAGTACATAACTTTTTCCAATACATCATCCCTCTTTTATTTTGGCAACTTTTATTTATTTATAGAATACATGGAAATTGTGGAGAGTTCAAAGAGTAAAGAAAGGAGCATGATTTTAAATGTTGTTGAAGTGTGCCGTCTGCATTCTCATTTAAATTTTTGTCTCGCCTATCAATTGATCATTACCGAAAAATCTATTTCCAAACCTTTTGACTTTTCCCGTCCTACATCCCACGTCATATTAATTGAGAACCCAACTACAATGCACATGTATACTTATTATTATTAATATTCTGCACACGGCATATAGATATTTCTATCTTGTTTATATTCATATAAAAGTATAAAGTATGCAAAGTTTATTTTATGTGATAAATGGATGGTCGATTCTGATGGACTTGTTATTTTTTTGTATTAAAATACAAAATATGATTACCTTTTGCTTTTTGCGAGCAAAAACCCCCATCCTTTTTAAATAAAAGGTTTGCATTAGGCATCATAACTTCAAAATGGAAACATATGCAAAATACATATTCACCAACTAAATTGGACTTGAAACTTGGATTCGAGTATTCTACTTTCTACGTGCAAATATTGTACTTCAGGCTGCCTTCTGCCTACTGTCTACTGTGTGCTATCTATGTGGATTTTGTAAGACTTTGTAAAAGTAGATCACAGAGAAAGTCCTTCATCATTCATCATCATATTTTCCAACCATACGTAAATCTGTGTAGTAGTAGTAGTAGTAGTTGGTGCTTTTGGCTGTAACCTTTCTAATGCTACTAAATTTCGTTAGTTCCAGGTTCCAGTCATCACTGTAAAAAGTATAGACACTGCAAGATAATTGCATTATCTGTACATGTCCTTTTCCCATGTCAAAACTAAGCCCATTTATGGTTTATGCAAGCCAACATACATGCATAATACATCATATGTACATATCTAATATGCTCGTTTCACCACAAACTGATGCTTTGATCTAAAACCATCCCATGCAGAGCAGAGACTGATTTTCCGCACACTAAGTAATATAATGACATTTTCAGCAACTTTCTCCTGAACTTTTTCAAACAAATAATATGTGCATAGTCGGATTCAATTTTTATTATGTATGTATAATTTTGATTCTTGTCTATAAAATGATGAACAATCACAAAAAATTGTTGTGATAAAAATCCAGCCTCATTTTAGTATAGTCGAATTCAATTTATATACATGCATGTAGAATGTACATAAAACATTAGATCTAATTTAAAGACAAAATTCTTTTATTTGATTTTCGAAATCTGCCTTGCTCAAAAATTAATTTCATTATTGAATTTTCACAACTCAAACCTGAACAAGTAAGCTACAAAAAAATAGAAAGCTTTTTGTGCATAATTGTAATACATAATTCCTAATGTACCATAATATGTATATGCATGTATATGTTACTTTGTACATTGCGTTCGTTTTCAGTTTTTAGAAAAGAAAGCAGAGCATAATCCATTTACATTGTGGGAAATTAGTACCTGTTTGGAGTACAGCAGTAACAAAGTTATAGAATACTTTTAAGGAGAGCATTTAAAACCTACACATAAATACTTAAATACATTTGAACAATCACAATCAGTTACCATCCATTTTATCTCAAGGCTTTCCTTTTCTCGGGTTTGGAAATGAGATTCAGTGGACTGAAAATGGGAACATGTAGAAAAGTTTTTTTTTTTTACATTTTCTGTTGTCAAAAATCTATTCAGCTTGAAACTACAAACTGCAATGTTGTGAACTTGAAATAATTAAAATATTTTGTCATGCATGTACTTAAAGAGTTTACTTGTCAATAATTAGTAAACGACAATAATATAATTTAATATTAGATTGGATTGACGTGGCCTTCAGAAACTTGTAGGTATAAAGAAAACATGAGCAAAAGCTATTTAGTTTAAAATATGCTTTTTTATTTGAACAGTATAGCTTTTTTGGTTGAAGAAATTCGCTTCTTCATGATTTTTTTTCATGCCTAACAAATTTACATATAGGAATAGCAAACGCATTGTTGTACATTATAATTTATGATTTTTTATACGTATTGTGTAGTATCAAGTATCATCATATTATTACTTATTACGAAATTAAAGTTATCTAAAATTAAAACTATGAAAAAGTTTAAGCGTAATAATAACAGTAAGATTTCTATGTTCTATGTTCTATGCAATATTTATGCAGTTTTGTTCCTGCTATTATTTTTTAGATAAAATCTCAGTACTCAGTACTCACAGTATTCAATATTTCGTATAAATTTAAAAGCTGTGTAATTACAGACTAGAATGTAGTAGTTTTATATGACTATTTCGTATTTACTAAGACTAATAATGACACAAAACAAGCAGAACATAAAATTAAAAGTAACACTTTGTATTTCAATTTTTAAGTTATAACAACCATAATATTATAAAATCAAATTAAATTCTTAAAATATTTTTAAATAAAATTCAAGGTTGAAGGTAAAATACATTTAATATTATGTCGTTACACTGCACTGTTAAAATTTACAAATGACAGATAACTAATAACTAGTAACAGAGTTATTACCAAAACAAAATGACTACCAACAGCCAAGTACACACGTGTATAATAAATAATATCCACTGATGTAATTCAGTATACTATATAATAAATACTAATACAACAAGGAAAATATTATAATATTGACTGTATGCGTATATTTACTAATGTATAATGTATATATACACTAATTTGAAATAAAACAGAAACTGTAATAGAATAAACTGTAATGTAGAACAAGAGACAAAAGGTAAACATGTAAAAAATATCCGCGGACAGCGGATAGGAGGTATTATTATTATTATTATGTGACATTCAATAAAAACAAAAAAAAAGATGGTCAATAAAAATAGGAAATATAGGTACACATTTAACACTTATATCTTTACTATCACTATCTATTATCTAGTAATCTACCGTAAATAAATAGGAAGGAGAAAAAAAATAATTTAACAATAATTGACAATAAAAACTCTTCTGCAACCCTCGCCTACGACAAGATAATAAAATAAAAACATGACGCAAACGGGGAAGGAAAGCCTTACGATGATTAATGGTTTACATAATATGTAACATGTAGATTATTAAAAAAATTAAGATTTAAGAATAAACGGTGAGGACAGATATTTGCCTCGTGCCTCTCGTACTATTTAAGTACTCGAGTAGTTAACAAAATACCCTGAAACCTAAAGTTGGATTTACATGTATGTAAGATAACTTTCATAAATATTTTAAGGACAAGGGCCACTTCTCTACATTCAAATGTAAACTTTATAGATTTTTTAAGACTGTATATTTCACCGGGTTCTCCTTCTTCGGATCGTAATACAACTACGAATAAAAGGTGAGTACAGATGTTTGGTTGCCTCGTACTAATAGGAATGGTGGCATATCACGAGTAAGCGTCTCAATCCAGCCCATATACAACGGTGCACTGACCTAAAAAAACATAGATTTAAGAAAAGAATACCGATACCAACAATCAATAAAAAATGATCAATATACTCATTCTTTTTGTAATTATGTTTGATTTTCAGGCAATAATAATCACTAATGAGAACTGTAGATACACGATATATTATGCTACATGCTTTTCCTTTGTAAACAAAACCACTTACTTGTCCCTTTCTCGGAATCGGCAACGTCCTGTATAATTACACAAAAATAATAAATCATTATGAGGAAGAAAATATTATAGACAGTAGGCAGTAGATAGTAGACAGAAATGAGTGAAAGCTGTCTATCTTTTATCTTTTCGCTTAACGATTAATGAGTAAATATTTGATATCATAGATCATAGCACAAAATTAATAAGTTTTTCTTATATGTGTATAATATATTATATTATGCTTTATTTTTCTGTCCCAGTAATCTGAGCATGTTTAGAGTCTGATGTTTTGTGTTGAAAATTGTGTTTGGTGTACTTCTACGTTCATTAATTTGCATACTTACATGACGATGAGATTGGATGACGCGGAATGTTCCAAAAGCAATTCTCGGAGTCGCTAAATAACATTTATTTAGAAATAAGAAATAGAGGATAAATTATAGATAAACTTGTTAATTCTTACAAGTGAATAAGCAATTGATTTTTTTACACATTAAATATTACGGATATCTATGCGTGTAACAACTGGAGAGTACAATAAAAGTTTTGGTTTAAAATTGTAACTTACCAAATGTCTGTTGGTTTTCTCTTTCAATGCCAAAAGTTTCGAGTCTGTGATGATCGTTTCTGGGTTATCTGTAAGAAAATAAAATCAGTTTTTTTTTTTGAAGAATTTCATTCGATGGAAAAACATACGTTTCATAATTTTTATCATAACTCATAAACACGTACACACAAAAGTATGAATTGTAAATTATATCAATCTCAACATGAACCATGAACGTCTTCATACAAGCTCTTTGACTTTGTTTACTAAAGTACAATTGTGATATGCTTATCCTTTATCCTAAATCCTAAAAATGAGGATTATCCCTACACTCAAGAAAGGACTCGACAACATGTTGAAAAACTGCCAAACTTTAGCATTCTAACTTGCAAATATTAACTAAAATGAATGATAAAGTATCATAATTCATAATGTTATATTGAACTTGATTTCGCATTGAATATTGCATATTGCATATCATTCAGATACAAATTATATTTTTATCTACCATTAAAGTGGTTAATTGATTACCCAACAAATATCAAATCACACAACAAAAAATTGTCTGATCCTTTTCCATTTATCATACATTTGCCATATATGGTCGTGATCGTGGTCATGCCATTCTCATCTCTCCTTCTTCACGTCAACTATTGATTTCATTTGTTTATTCGTTTGTTTGTTTGGATTTTAGGTTGAAGCATATTTATTCAACTTTCAATTACTCACAAAATCAAAGTGCATTTTCGAATTCGACGCATGAGATACTTGAGTCTTGAGTCTTGAGTACTATAATATTATGATTATGACATATCGTATTGGCTAAGCGATATCAGTGCCCCATCTCCACATTCCACATACCACATATTATATGTACAGTTGAAATTTAGAATGTTCCCATCATCACTATTGTCTCTGTAGTTTTTCATTTTATTAATTAATACTGACAGCCAGTTTGACTTTCTACAACAAAAGTAGTTTGTAGTTGAATCTTTGTTACGCTTTGTTGTGTGTGAATAGTGAATAGGACGTCGGATGTTCATTAGTTGTTTTTATCCTGTGTAATATACATGTAAATAGTAGATACTACACTGATTCTGTTTGCAAAAGAGAAAGTACATTGAGAGCAGGAGAAAATAGTATCATCTATAATCTAGAGACTGTACATAAAAAGATGAATTTTGTACTGTTTATTACTTATAGACTATAGATTATACATGAAAACACATTACAAAGGCTGATAGTAATATTACTCACTTGTCGACTTGTTGTTACACTAGTCGTTACTTGCATTAGCTTTCTACTTTCTACTTTCTAGCGCCCCTTTTCTACGGTTCTGATGGATGGATAATGGATAATGGATAGATGCAGAATGCAGAATGCAGACTTTATTCCCTCCAAAGTGCAAAATGATTGGCAATGGTAAATGTAAAATGTAAACTGTACAATGAGGGGATATAGAGGAAACAGGGAAAAGGGAAATAAATGTCTATCAAAATGAATACTAGAGAATAGAGACATTCATTCTACACTACACTACAATTACTTTGTACATTGTGGATTGAGGATACTGGTTTTGTTGGAATTTCACCATTATTGTTATTATTATTGACTAAAAGGATCCACAATTCACAGCCACAGAATCAATGTTTCAATGTATTCAATGGTTCTGGATGAAGACTGACTTTGCTATGCCATGTCATGCCAAATCAGACCAGACCAGACCAGACCAAACCAGAGCAAAACGAGATGAAGAGGAATGAACACCAAACCAAACCAAACTCAACCCAAATGCATCACATCAAATCAGTACATAAAACGTACGGATAGGACAGCAGAAAGGAACAGAGAAAAGAGAAACGTTGAATGACTTGAATTGAATTCCGAATTTATCTACTATCTATATATACAAACAACGTGTGTTTGAAACTCTTTAGGAAATTGTCAAATCAGCATCAGCATTCTCTTTCTCTTTCTCTATCTCTTTCTTTCTTTCTTTCGTTCTTTCTTTCGTTCTTCATTCTCCTTCTCTTGTCTTCCTTACCTCAACCTATTTGTTAAACCGTATAGATTGTGAATTGTGAGCTGTACAGGACATTTGGTAGAATTGAGAATTGAGAATGGAGAGCCGGGAACGACAGAATAAAGATAGACAGTTCATGTACATATGCATAATGTTCGCTCAATATAGCATACTGTATATATAATGTAATACGTACTTTACTTTCTTAACGTAGAGCATTTTCCACAGAATATGTAATGTGTACAGTTGAAAGTTGTATATATTCTTAACAACGGTACCCCTATATCTACATCTATATAACTAGACTTCGTTCTAGACCACCTTTGTAAATCTTGCCGTGGATGTTCTCTGGGTTTTCTTTCTATAAAATAAGACACGTAATGTATTCTTTAGCATCCTCAATCCTCATCCTATCCCAGTCCTCATCATCCCCACCTTGAATCTGAATGCACGAAAACGAATCATCAATAGAATTTAAGATTGTGATTACGAAAATCCAAATCCTGAATCCAAATACTTGGGTGAAAGGAGAGGAAAGGACGAGGATGAGATAGCAATCCAATCCAATCCAATTCAACCCGAGTCCCGAGCTGAACGTGGAAATGATAATGTGCGGAGAACCAACGACGACAGTGATGACAACATTTAGACTCCAAACTCCAAACTCCAAACTGGAGACTAGAGAATCCAGTCTCGAGTCTTGAGATAAATTGGTCCAATTCAAGAGAAAAAAAAACAATACAAACTACAAACTACACAATGTATTTACGTTGACATACTTTTCACCTCAATTACAGGTTTTTCACCTCCATCTTCTCCTTCTTGTATACTAAACACGAACTCTTGTTCCTTTTCTATCAAGCCCCGTCAGATTTATTTATGTATTATATGTACATGAGCCTTGGGCCTTGCATTTCACAATATAATGTGTATTTATTATATTGTACTTTTTACACTATACAAAATCTTTAAATTGGAAGAGAACCCTCAAACTTTTTAAACTAAACTAAACTTTTCCAGTGCCAAATCCGTGGTCCATGGCACTTGATAATTTTGTGAGATAATCGCGAAAACGAATCGAAGGAAACCCAGTATCAAATTAAACCAATAGTAAAATTGGAATCAGAACCACATTAAGGTTTAGCAGGGTTCTTTCGAGATTTGAGTTTTGAAGCATTTTTCATACAGTGAAAATGCTTAGAAGAATAAAAATAAGAGTAAAACAAGATAAAATTATAGTCAGCAATCATTCATGAGAAACTACAGATCTTCACCATTTCAAAATTTACAAATGATTTTGAAATAACTAAAAATAAGGGCTGGAAAAAATACATTGGATTTTACATTTTACACTTAATCAACCCAATTTACATGAAACTGGAGGGACAGTTTGAAATCTGCATTTTTACCACTACTCCTGACTTCCGGTTGCTTATTAAATAGAAGATTGAAATACCCTAAAATTTAATACGTGTCTTTGAATGAAACACAGTATTAAAATCCAATAGTATTTTATCTACGGATGTTTCCAATTTGCTACTCATCCATTAAAACAAACACAGAATATCTAGCTATTGGCGGAATTGGATATCCTGCCTCGTTTCTAGTTTCTTGTGTCTAGTGTCTAGTTTGAATTTTGAATATATAAAGCATAAAGATATGAAAAGATGTAAATTATATTAAAAACAACGTGTTTCGATGGAATAAAATACCCGGAAGCGCCTTCTAGTAAAACCATTATTTGTTTTATCTATCTACCGGATTTATTTCATCTGGTATCATTTGGATTTGGATCTGGGATTTTGGATATTCTCGCTTTTTCTCATCTCTCATATTTCATATTACAAGTATTATGTGTATTATATGTTATATGGTATGCTCTCTGGAATAAAAGCCCGGATTAAGTTATTGAGTATTGAGTTCTTATGCTGTGTTTCCTAAACCATAAAATGTAAAATATGGAAGTTTGAATATCCGTCATACTTCATACTTAATACTTTGTGCTTCACATTACACTCATGTACATTTGAGATTTGAGAATTTGATACTCACAGCTCACATCTCACACAAATCTATCTATAAATACTAAATACGACTGTGGAACAGGAATACGATGAATTTTACACATATGAAATCTGAGTATATCTTTTTGCGAATCTTTTGCTTTTGCTCCGGCATATATACTGAACTACATTTAGGATTTAGGATAATAATAACATTATCATGATTACATTACAAATCACAACTTGGATAGAAATACAAAAACAAATATCCATTGAACCATTGAATCATGATTTGATTAGAGATAGTGGTTTAATCTCAAATCAAACAAAACAAAACAAAACTCAATCCAACTCTACTTTTAAAAAGAGAAAAGAGAATCCATATAAAATTTTGAATTCATGTAAAATGTATGTCTTTCAAAAGCACAAATGGCATCATTCAGCAATACAATACAATATACAATATAAAATATAATATAGTATATGACTTTGACAATGCTGAATTAATTTCAAATAAACCTTGAAATCATACACAGAACAAGAAACTATAAATAAAAGTTGAACAAGATCATGTGATCAAATTATAATAAAAGAACCCTCGTTTGCTCTCACTATTTGGGTTTAAATTTTAAATGCCCTTTTGAATATTTACAAGGAAAAGTCCTCTCCATTTTCCATTTTCCATTGCGAATTGAACACTGAACAAAGAACCGGATACAGGATCGATAGGTTGGATAGACGATAGGCCATATTGTTTTCACTTTAATACATAATTTATAAGTGGTGAATTCTGAGAGTGGAGTGCTGAGTGCCATGTTAATGGACTTTTGGAAAATGGGATAAGCAATAAGTATCTTTAGATCGGTAGAATTTGTCTTTCTCCGCACATCTCTATCATCTATTCTCTATCACAAGAATGGAGAAAGTAGAATGTCGAATGTAGAATGTAGAAATAAAAGTATTTGAAATTTATAAAGTATTACATGTATTATTCCACTCTCGTATCTAATATCATCCGTAATTCAAAAGAGTACTACAGAGTCCACGATAGAATATCTAGTTGAGAATTTGACGGGGTTGGCAGCAGTACAAAAGTTCCAATACCTAAACTGTACTCTGGTAATGCACACCAATAATATCACATGTCAAGTATTGCAGATTGCTCCATTCATGTATCATGTACACTTCAGCGTTCAGCACGAAACAATGTGCAGCTTCTAAAGATACTTTTCACAGAACCTAAAATTGCAACAATGCATTTATTGCTCAAACTTTTATTGTATCATTCGCTAATCATCAGAAACGAACCAAAGACGTCAAAATCAAACACCTGACATGAGACAGGAGTAACAAGAAAAGTTTCAAGTTTTTGACATTTTGACTAATTTTCTTCTTCTTTATAATTGGTAAACGATCCGTTCAGTTTTCAGCTCAATTCGAAAAACGAGCATCAAGAATCAAGATCAACACAAACTGTCACATGTCTGAATGAAGATACCTAAGAAAGCGTCTAGAGCCTCACTTCTAAAAGTCTCAAATGAACTGATCTAATCTTGAATTACTACTTTCTGACACGAAGGTGGAAATCTGGAAATTGAGATATTGTACCAAATCACCTTCATTCATTCCCTTTCTATTCATTAGCGTTTACTCTGTGCATGCTAAAACCCGTACATTGCCGTAACAATTTTTACTCTGTATACTGAAAAAAAACGAACAAAAAAACACATGCCTTCAAAAAGACGCTCTCCACGTTTATAATGCTCCAATCTTCAATTTTCAACATTATAATCCATGCAACACCTTTTCATCTTCCATGATGTACAATATAATACAGGGGAAAAGGGAAAAGAAAGCCCAAGCCTCTCTTTTTCCCCTTTATATTTTGATCTGCCTTTCATCAACATTCTACAGGCATTTTTTCTCTCATATTTTCTACTTTCTCTTCTAAGCCCTAGTGAATCCAATCCACCATGTAAAAGGAGAGGAAAGAAAAAAAAAGCCTGGAAGTGTACATATTTCAGTATGTATCCAGTGTCAGTCATCCAACTCAATTCAATTCAGTTCAGTTCAGTTCAATCTACAGACTTATACAAATGATAATTCTAAAACTCCAGAGCAAGAAAGACGACCACATAATATGCCAGTGTATGGCAGAGACATTGCTTATCTTAGGTATAAAGTATCTATTTTGTACATTGTACATTGATCAGAACTCAGAGCAGAGACTTTCACTGTACAGCGTACAGTGTACACTGTACACTCTTCCGATTTAACCCCAAGCTTTCTTGCTAGATTTTACATTCTACATTCGACATGTATGCCCGTGCTAAAGGATGTAGATACATATGTTCTCAAAATATTTGTATATCAGTGGGAGGTGAAACTACTAGAGAAAGTTAAAGAGAAAGTAAGTGAATGAGCTTTCCAAGTGCAAATCTTCAAATAAAACATGTACAATGTAAACTGTAGCCTGTAGCCTGTACACTGTACACTGTATAGTGTACAGTGTACAGGGATTACATGGCCTAAACACAGTCAAGAATCTCCTGTACAAGTAATATACATAATCCGGCAGCAAACTCAAATCCCTTTACCCTTTACCAATAGATACACAATACACAATACACCGGTACAATTTACAATTTACACAAAAGACACTGTGTAAAAGTATTACAAATAGTATTTTCTAAAGCTAAATAAACGATTGGAAATAGGTGAGGATGAGACAAGGGAGAGGCACGACCTCAAGTATTTCAATAAAATATTAGACACAATATCCTATCTCTGAAATCTATCGTCTCTCTGTCTCTACTGTCTAGTGTCTAGTGTCTATAGATGCTTATCCCGAGGTTGTACAGTGTACAGTCTACGATTTACAGTCTAATAGAGTCTTCAGTCTACACTCTACATGTGTTTCATCTCTTCTTCTGCTCTTTTGTACCTTGTACATTGTACACACAGGATCCGGATGTCTTTCGTGATTTCTTTATTACAGATTACAGAACATGCCTGTCTACTACCCACATCCACATCCACATGTATGTATGTAGATTGTAGATGTATAGTATCCAGGAAATGTCATTCAAGATACGTTATTCATTGAATTGGCTTGAATCGGATTGGATTGGACTGGATTGGATAGACAAGGTACCTACTGCTACTTTTCCATCCGTGCACAAGCACAAATGTACAAATGTGTAATGTGTTCAGCAGAAAGTGAGATGGGAATGAGAATCAGAATGAGAATGAGAATAAAAAGCATAGTACAGAATTTGCTACTTCTATTGGTCCGCTGGCTCTTATATCTTACATCTTATGTATATTTATACATAGTACATAATACATAATAGCACTAGTTGTAATCCCATGCTGTGGACCTGACATCTGACATGATGTGATTTTACATGTATTTTAGATATACTCTTGTGCTCGGTATTTTTGTAGATATGCTCTTCTTGGCATGACACTGACCGTAAACATGTGTGTCCAGTGTCCATGATCTACCAAATACCAAATGTACTAGATAATAGAGTTCGGACAGACAGAGTTCGTGTGGACTATACCGTATGCACGTGCATTTGTACGAAGAGAGGATTGAGAATGTAGAATGTAGAATCGAGAATCTAGTATCTAGAATCGAAAATCGCATGAAGTAAAAGAAAATGAAAAGAGAATTGAGAGACATATGCCTTGAAAGATTCACATAAAGCTGGAACATGAAGAAGGAAGAAAGCAAGAGGGAAAAGGAAGGCAAGTGGAATCGCATGAATTGGTGATTCATCTGATTTCTAGATGTGATTGCTTCCGTACTACATAATCCTTGCCGGTTTTCCTCCTTCCTCTCTTCATGTTCTCTTTGCCTCCTTTTTGTTCTCTTTGTCTCATTCTCTATATCTATATTTATCTATATCTATATTTATCTATCTCTATCCTCTTTTCTTTTCTAGGTATCTTCATCCTTCTCTATGACTTTCCTCTGTGTCATACATATTATTTCTTTCAACCTTTATATTTTATTACATAACATCTTTACTCTTTACCATATACCATACATATTCAACATCTATACTGTGTGATGATATCTTCAATCTTTAATCTAGAATACGGAATACAGAATAGATACATTAGGCAAAATCCTACTTCCTGCTTTCTACTTTCCACATTCAATTGATTAACTTGCTTGAAGCTTTCTCTAGGAACTACACCTTAAATCTTAATTTTGCAATTCATCCATTTATCATCTGAATCAACAAGAATCAAGAATTACGCCATGTGTTTCCAATGTTAGTACTTACAATTAGACGTTTGCGTGTCTACAGACTAATTCTAGTTGATTGATTTTCCTCAAAACTCAAAACTCAAAAGCTTCAACCTCGAGCCAACTAAAACTTGGAATACAAATACAGATATAGATCTTTCTGAGAAATATGTCTCAACTTTCTAATTATAATTAGGTTTTCAATTACGTAATTCATCGTCTTTTTGGGTTGGATCTTGGATGTCGGATGGGAATGGATTGGATTTGAGTTGAGCCTGAAACGATTTTGAGCTTTGAGCGTAGTAAAGTTAATCTTAATTATGTGCTACCTGTATTTATCCGGTATCTACTATCTACTACCTAGTATCTCTTATAGATAAATAATTGTCGTTACCATAAACGAGACATGATGTGGAAACAAATAACAAAGGAGTGCTAAAATCTAAATCTTGGCTTGTCATAAAAATAGCACAGGAGGTTCTTTAGTAATTACAACAAGTTATTTCTTTGGCCTAAGGGATTTAATCCAGATGTACTTACAATTAGTTTAGTACTTTGTACTTATTCGATATTCATGGCTCATCATTTTCAAAAATCCTAGATGAATTCTAATTGAAATGGCATGATTGAAAATATATCATTTTGTACATCAGTCAAAAAAAAGAAATAATCGCTGATATCTAAAATTCAATTAGGATTAGATCAAAACTAGACTAAAAACGTATAGTACTTCATTTTGGGATGATGATAAGTATACAAAGATACTTGACTACAACATTTACTCTGCGTACTGTATGTACAATGTACAAGGACAACATATGGGACATAATCTATACACAATATATAATTCATTCAACAGCTGATGCTCCATTCATGCTCACATAATTTAAATAAGATTTTTCAAATCTTTCTTCAAATCAGGGTGAACCTTGAAGCTCACCTATCTTTTCTTGCATAATCTGCACATGTCGTATCTATCTATTTTATTCATGTTTTTTGGTAGCTTCATACTTAATGCATAATACATGATACTCTTTCCATTTCAAAAGCATTCAGACATTCAAAACCTATCAAAAGAGAGAAAAAAATGTCTCTCTACTTTTATACGGATACGGACACATTCAAAAAAGAATCAATAAGGAATGAACAAGATGTTGAATGTTGAATGTTGAATGAAACTGGAAAATATGTCATCTCTGTATTCTCAATTTCTTCTCGAAAGAAAGAATAATTTATAATTTCTTTTTCCCCAGTTTCCTGTTTAAATTCCTCAGCTGAAAGTTTAGCAATTTAGTAACAAAGATCAAGAGTAAAAAAGGCAACGGAAGATAGTAAAAAAGTAGGATATGATTATTTGGTGTGTAGTAATTTGGAATTACATTGCAATGAATTAAAAGAATGAAATTTTTTCATCACCCTCTTCCCCCAAACAAAACGAAGAAAGGAGGAGAATGAGACGGAGAATAGATTCAAGTGGAACGAATTATATAGAGAATATAGAGTTTAGAGTATATATGAAAGGAGATGGTGACGATTGGAATGACGACACATGTAGAGTGCATATGACATGCTGACATGTTCAACAGATAAAAAATACGAATAGGAACAGGAATAAACCAACCAGGAGGTATTAGATATAGTTGTACTTATTCTTATAACAGTGGGTAAAAGTCAGAAATTCTTTTTCTTTCTACTTTCTACTTTCTACAGAAAAGACCAAGAAAGAAGAAGACAGAACAACTGAGGAGGAAGAAAGTGGAACAGTAGGAAATAAAAGAAGGAGGAAAAAGAACACTGAGGATTTTGTATTTTGTACTATCTAGTATCTAGTGTATTGTAGATTGTAGAGTATAGTAGAAGCTGTCAGTGTGTGAATGTGGCAGACATGTGGATGTGCAGATTGTGGAATTGTAGGTAGTACCATTTACAATGTACAATGTACATTGAACATTGAACATGTTAGATGTTAAACCTATTTTAGACTATGGAATATGGAACTTGGGACTACGATTAGATAAGATACCTAGGGAGAGGATAAGATTTTATACATGTACATTGTACATGTACTTGTACTTGTATGGAGTGTGTAGTATGCAATATGTAATATGGTTTGAGATTTGAACATTTGAGACTCACCACATTCGTCTGGATCTCCCTTGAAGTCTTTGATGAGAGCGTCAAAGAAATCCTTTGTGGTATTTTCCGCTTTCTTCGTGATGTCTGGAATGACAGTTAAATCCGAGTAGTCGATTCGGAATTTTGACAGTAGACTCGCCATGCTGAAAATACAATAGTGAAAAACAGAGTCAAATATGTGTATTGTGTATATTATGTATATTATGTACAGACGTGGCACATTATTGAAAATTGAAATGCACACATGTGTGGATTATACCTATGGTCTATTGTCTGTATTTTCTATATTGTACATTTGTCTATGTCTATATTAAGTCAGTGTTTATTCATGTACACCACAAAATATAAAATACACACAGAGTGTGAAAAATTGCTCAAAACATGACCATTTCTTAGAAAAATATATACTCAATACTCAATAGTCTGCAGATACTTGTGGATTGTGGATTGTACAAAGGAAATGTGCACACTTGAATGGTTTACACTCTAAACTCTACCAACTACCAACACTCGTACCCCGTATCCTAAATCTCAAAACCTGTGTAACGCTAAAAGTTGGAAGCTTAACATTCTTGTTTCTTTTCTTTTCTCCTCTTCTCCTGCCCTTTATTTTTTATTTTATTTCTAACACTTTCACTTCATGCTGTGAAGTTATTACCTTTAGATTTTCTCTCTTCACCAATGCCAATGCAACTCAAGAGTGTTATTTCCTTTCTTTGACTTGGAGGCTCTTTTCTCTTTTCTCCTTTCCTTATCACCATATACATGTACAATGTACAATACACAGTGTAAACTGCAAAGCGCACACTGCCCACGTGCGGTATGGTGTAAAATATCCCATACTAACGTGAAAAGGCTTGAGATTTGAGATTTGAGCTCATATACTTTTGTATCATATTATCATGGGTAAAAAGTCATGTGAGTCTGTGTACATATTTTGTGTATCATATTATATCATATTATATTATATCATATTACGTTTATACTTTTAGGAAGACATAATATAAAAGATGGAACTGGTTTAAATTTTTATTTATACAGTATTGAAATTGAAATTTCTGTTCTAGTCTCTAGATATTGTATCATATCCCGTATTTTATGTTGGCATAATATTTATGCATGTTATAATATTATGCAATTGGTCTTTTAGCTCTCAACCGTAATTTTTTTTTGTTCCTTCCTTTTTATATTTCCGATCTGGAAATTGTAGTATTTTATAAAAATTACATTTTATCCGTCTTTTTCATTAATTTTTCAAATTCAACAGGAATTATTTTTGAAGATCAAATCTCATGTCTATAATTTTAAATTCTTCTTCATTCGGACTCGTTCTCCATAATTATAACTAACAGTATACGAGCTAGTATGCACCGTGATGATCACACAA
>JABASP010000925.1:0-37636 GCA_019776565.1 Sminthurinus signatus | reverse complement strand
TATGTATAATGTATTGTGAAAGTCTAATATAGATTATAAACTATAAATATGTTATAAAATTATATGCCTATTGTGGATGTTGTGTTTTGTCCTGTTCGCAGAATGTCTCTTTTAGTGAAGGCTATAATATGTATATGTATATATATTTGATGATTACTGATTACATTATTGTGCAATTTTATGGTGTCAATACTATATGCATTATTATTAAACCTATTATGTAATTATTATGAAACTATTAAATGGTTTCATACTAAAATTTGTGGTATGTGCGCATATATTATAGATAAAAGATAGAGCTAAAAAAAGTATGTACGTATAGTGTCTCGCTCTGGAGAACAAAACAAGATTTCACAGGGGTTTTGTGATGAATTTTCAATGTTACATTGTCTAAAATGGATAATAATATAATAAATTATTATTATTGTAATTGTCCAAGAAAAAGTATAAAAAAAATAAAAGTAAGTTTTGATGTTGAAACCATATGTTAACTAATGAAACTATGAAAAACAAAAGAATTTTTTAGCATACTATTCATCCATCTTTGTTTCCTCAACCCTACAATAATAATTCTTATTTGGTAAATTTTGATGGCCCATTTATTATATTGTGTGCATAGTGTATACTCATAAAACTAGTAGATGCATACAAAAACAAGTTAAATGGTCTAGTTACAATAAAAAACATGTACTCTAAGTACAAAATTTGAATTGAACGTTTGTTTTTTTTCAGTCATTATAAGGTTTTTGATTTATTTAGTAATATCTAGTAATTTTTATAATGTAGAATTCGTTTACAATAATTATCCGTGTGTTTAAATACACATAATATCTATACATATTGCATTATAATTTATTGTGTATAATATATTGATTTTAAACGGACTTTGATTCAAAATAAATGTGTATGGTGATGAGTATATATATACATACACACTATATTTTATATATATTCTATTGATTGACAAACATGAGAAAACTGAAATGTTTTATTAACAGCCATTTTTGAATGAATTTAAGCAAAACTGACTACATAACAATAATGTATAACATATTTTTATTTTGTACATACATGAAAATAAAAAATATATAGAGATGATTGATATTATAAATCATAAATAAATATTAAAACAGACTTTTCTTCCATACTAAATGAACTATTGATATTGATACTAGCTGTGTATTATTGCACTTTATTATATGTTTACATTTTACATAAATATAAAATTCATATATATATCTATTATCTATATATACAGCTAATACGGAAACTCGACGCGTATATCAATTTTTACGTCTGCTGCTATGTAGAATAATGCTTATTATTATTACTTTAGAAAAAAATTACAAAAACAAAAAACTTTTTACTTTCGCTCATACAAACAAAATACGCATTATATGTATATCTAATAATAAATACTACATGCTAAATAATAACTAATAATACATATTAACTACGAAATAAAATTTGTACGTTTCACATGGGTTATAGTTCATTATTATTATGTTTTACATTTTACTCCTGTAGTAACAGTCCTACATCATTTTGTATCCTCCTTATATATTTTTTTTTTACATGGACATGTCATGTAGACTCTTTTGAGTGTCTGTGGCTATAATAATGACTATAATATATTATTATGTGCAGCAATAATTCATAACTCGTTTGATATTTGATATCGAAGAAAATAAGGTTGCACATGAATAAATCACCATAATACTATACCGGGTACATTCAATATACGATATACGTACACATTACATGTAAGAATGTCAAGGACACGATTATGATAAATGTATGACTAAACTATAATGATTTATATATATTAATTAATTAAATATTTTACGACGACGAAAGAATTTCAATGCGATATACGAATAGAATATAGGTACATAATATTATATAAATATTCTTAGAAATACTACTATAATAATATATGATTCACTAAGGTTTCACGAGTATATATATATATATTCTAGTACTAAAATTTATTTATATTATATCTATATAGATATTTAAGGAGCTATAATAGTACATACCTATAACTTTTGAACTAACAAAAACTCTAATAAAAAAAATTATATCATACATATTCTTTGTCTTCATTTGAAATAAATAAATCTTACATAATATATAATATCTATTTAAAGTTAGTGATTATCACAATAATTATTAAATGGAGATACATTACTTGAACCAACTCCAGAATCTAGTTGTTGCTGCTTTCCTACAAATGTTTTGGAATCATTCACTTCAGAATCCAGGAGACATGCTTCACCTTTTAAATTTATAAAAAACATAAATAAAAACAAAATTAATTATAAACAAAAGAAGATTATATCAAGACTACACTACATAAAATTGTGTAATATCAAGACAATAGTAATAATTACTAAACATAATCAGTAAAAATATTCTCTTTCAATTATTATGGTTACATATTTACACATATATTTATATAAAAATCATATTATACCTATATTGAGATCTAGTTTTAGTGTATTTTTTGTATGTCGAAGTTCTCCTAATGTTGATGATGATGATGTTGGTATGGGTAGGGTTAGTGGATTTGATCGACTTGGAGGAATAGATGTCGACTCAAAACCAGAAATACGATACATATCCATGACTGGATTACTTGTTGACCTAGGTTTAGAATAGTTTTTCAAAAATTCAAATTCTTCCAAATCATCCCCATGAATATCTGGATTTTCCAGTTCATCTGGTTGTAATTCCCAGTCTAAAAATAAATATAAAAATCAATACAAAACATCATTATTATATTGTTACTTATTACACATAAATTTTTCTAGTTTTTTAAAATAATAATAAAATACTTGTGTTTTATTTTATAAAAAAAACAATGTTTCAAAATGTATTATCACATTTTACTTAAATATTTCATTAAGATAATATAAAATAAAATAGTACCTAAAAAGAGATTCAGTTGTCCATTGTTGGTTGATAATGGTTGAATTTTTTGTTGTTGTTTTTCTTCTTCATCAGAATCAGTTACAAAAAATAATTGAGTCTTTTTTCTCTCAAATGATACACTTTTTTTTAAACTACTTTTTTGTATTTTACTACTACTATGAGTACTTCCTACGGACGTTGACTCAAATGAAGTATTTGGAGATTTGATAGCTGGTTTTTGTGGTGTAAGTGTTTGATTCCATTTTGAAGGAACAAATTCTCGAATATCCTGTGATACAGTTTCATCATCGTTATTATTTTCACCTTCATCACTTTCAATATCAGTAACTAGTAATGTTCGTGAATTTTCAAATTTATCTTTAACTAATTCAATAGACTGGTTGAGAGGCAAATATGATATTTCTCTTCCACTGTCACTATCTTCAAATATTTTGTTTTCAACTTCCTTTTCTTTCTCAATTTCATTGTCTTTAGTATCAAATATATTGGACGTGCTACTAATCTCAAAATCCAAAGGTACTTGTTCACTTTCCATTACTGCTGATGATGATGAAGAAGACTTTTCTCGACTTTTTTCTTTATCTAATTTATTTTCTTCGACTTCTTGGACTAACATACCAGGATTATCCGTTTCATGAATCAATGAATTCTTATTTGAAGACTCTTCAAATGCCATAACTCTTTGAATAGAGGAATAATCAATTTCTTCTTCTCTAGTTTCTTTGACTAATTCTTTTCTTGGATTTTCTTCATTATCTTCTAAATCTGTCATGACAAGGCTTCCATATTCTTCAATTTCTGCTTGAATATCTTCTACAAATTTATCATTATTAGTGTTCATATTACTTGATATTGAGTTGTTTCCAACTGAATCTATTGTAGTACTTTCACCGAGAATTGTTGTCAGTCCAAATTTAAAGTTGACTGGTAGACTTTCATCATTTTTACTATCAGTCTTATTACTTTCAATAACATTTTTGTCTATTGTAGCTTTATTTAAAACTGTTGTATTATTATTAGTTACTGAGTTGACGAATTCATTAGATGTTCCTGATGTCATACTACTAGTAGCACAAGTAGTTGGTACTGAAGCTTTGATGATATTAGTACCTTTATGAAAACTATTTTCAACATTATTTTTTATGATATTATTACTATCTAGTATTTTATTATTAATATTATTAGGTATATCAGAAGTATCCTTGCTTATTTCACCAGTTTCATCACAAAGTTCTCCTTCTGTAAAAAGTTTTCTTGGAATGACTGTTTTTGTTATTGGATTTTGATTAGATTTAAGTAGAAAATTCTTTTGATTTGGTTTAACAGTTTTTTCATTTTCATCATTTTCATCATCATTATTATAATTATGATGATTACTATCAGTACTTGTTGGTTTCTTTTTTTCAAATTTTTTATCAATCAAATCAAAGGTGTCATGATATGTTACACATTCACCGTCCTCGTGGTTAGAAGCAAAAGAGTCCGTATTGTTCACAGATGAGCATATTTCCATTGGATTACTTTCATAATTTGTTTCAGATGTTGTTGTTGTTGTTGTTCCCATTGGTAGAGTATGTAAACTAACTTTTGAGTTAAACAATGGTGGAGCATGAACACGTTCAATACCATAATTTGAAGAATCATGATGATCATTACCATCATCAGTGACTTTTTTATTTAAATTTCTAGGAATATTTTCTAAATCTAATTCAGTAGTAACTCTTTGATAAAAACCTAAACCAAGATCATCACTAGCTCCTAATACAACATTACTACTCTTATTATCATCATCGTCATCATTTCCACTTGAGTTAAATTTTACATCTTTTCCCCAAGAAGTATTAGAATGGTCACTACCTTTTGAAATTGGACTAATTTGAGTAGAGAATTCCATACTAAAATCTTCAAAAACATCATCAGCAGTACGATTGAAAAAGTCTGTAGGATTCTTCTTCTTCTCTGCTTCTGTTGATTCATTCAATGGTTCATTATTGTAATTTCTTTGAATAAGATTCTTTTTATGTTGTGGACTATTATTAGGTGTACTTGTTTTTCTTAAATTTGGATTATAATGTCTTTGTTCTTTAATATTTTGTTTGACTTTTTCCCGTTCTATATTATACATGATTGACTCTTGTTTTTCTTCTTCCATTTCATTACTGGTTTCTTCATAATATTTTATTGATGAATTAACTTTTCCATTACTTGTTTCAACAGATGTATCACTAATATGTGTTATTGTTGGTAATGACTCTTTTTCTGATAAAAGGATAGGATTTTGTTCACTTTTGTTACTACTACTACTAATACTACTATTTGACATTATATAATTCAAACTACTGGATGAATTTTTTTCTTTTTCTTCATTTAATTGATCAGGTATATATGATACTTCATCTTTATCTTGGAAAGTGTATTCAAAGGTGTTTTTCAATCCATAAGATTTGATATTCTCTTTGATAGTTTGATTTGGATGTTTTGTGGGTGCTTGAACCAGAGCATGATACAATGTAGGTTCATTTAAATTTAAAGGAGTAGTAGCAGGTGTAAATGAAATGACTTTTTCTTCTTTTCTTCTTACTTCTTGTGTACTTTTTAAATCTGAGTCTACTAAATTACTATTATTATACTTTCCTTTCATGGAATAATCATCATCTACAATATAACTATGTTCCTGAGATTCAAGAAAATCAAGTTTTTTTACTATTGAAGGTTTAATAGTAAAACTACTTATATTGTTACTATTAGTACTACTACTACTACTATTACTATTGCATGATGATGATGATATATCTCTTGCAGATATTATAGTATTTACATTAACTTGTTGACTTTCATTCTTTCCTACTTCATCAGTTTCACTCTTGTTTTCTAATGAAATATGAGATTCTTTCTCATTATTTTCTAATGAAGAATTACTAACATTGTTAAAAGTACTTGCCGGAGTAGTAGTAATAGTCGTATAATCGCTACTATGATCATCATCACCATCATTGGATGATGTAGTTGGTAAAGATGTATAATTTGTAGTAACATTATTATTATTATTAGTATTACTATTCTGTATTACACTATTACTGTCAGTTTTCTCCAGTAGTATTTTAGTATTATTTTTATTATTATTATTCTTGAAGGATGATTTAACATTGTCAACTTGTTCTTTTTCTGAAACAATTATCGGAATAGGTGTGGGTGGTATAATTACAAATGAAACATCTGGAATGCTTAAACCTGAACTAGATTGATTTGAAGTTAATGGTGTAATGTTTTTCGTGATAGCGGCAGCTGCTGCTATTGTTGTTGTTGTTGTTGTAATTTTTGGTGTGACTTGAAATAATAAATTATTTGTTTTATTTTCTAACGGTGTAGGAATAGAGGTTGGCTGATGAGAAGATGGATTTGGTAAGTTTGGTGAGTTTCTTGATGAAGTACTACCATTAACATTATTATCATCAATTTTTATTTTGGACTGTTCATGAATAATAGTTGATACTGGAAGTGGAGTTAAACTTTTACTATTATTCTCATTTACATGGATTTGAGGTTGTGTAAATGACTCTACTGATAATAACAATGTTTTAGATGAATTTGTAGTTTCTGGATTCTTTTTCACATTGGAAGGTATAGTTGTTGTTGGTGGTTTAGAAATAGCTGGTTCCCAAGGACTAGAACTATTATTATTATTTGGAATACTTACTCTATGTACAATTGGAGCTAGAGGAATGGGTGTTAGATCAATTACTGATGGAAGTCGTTCAAATACTATAGGATCAACATTTGTTTGTAATGCTCGTACATCTATTGGTGATATGGTTATGGGTCCTAGTTCTGAAATTGGATTGTCAAAACCCTGGATCCGAACCTCTGTATTATTTCCTCGTTTTCCAAATATCTATTATAAAATCAAAGAAAAAAAACAACCAAACATATAAATTTATGCAATAATAATTATTACAAATACATATTTTGTAAGGTTTAAAGTTAAAGATTATATAATATATTAAACATTATAATTTATAATATATGATGCAGAACACTTATCATCGAAAATGAAAATTATCCTACTTCATATTTTATTCATTAAGGAATACATAAAAAAAACACATACATCATACGTGTTTTTATACTTATTGAATCAAAAAGACAACATAAACTATGTTGTATTGTGTATTGTATACTGTATACTAAATATGTATATATTATAGACTCTACAGAAAACGTCATGAATTGATCATGTTATTTTACTTAAACAACGATAGGAAGGAAACTATTGACATGCTTACATATCTAAATACATATATTATTATACACCCACATATCTACATACATTGTAATTATTGTATGTATAAAAAATTGATTTGTTTGATTTGTGACTAATACGTATTAAAAAGTCTTTGGAAAACCTTTTTGTATAAATATGAGATAGAGTTAATAATCCTAAAAATTGACATGAATATATATATATATATATATATATATTCATACAATATACACACAATACAATATACAAATGTACTATGTGTTTAACATTTCAGCATAACAAGTTTACCTGTCCGAAAATTTACTCTGACATTTACACACACATGTGTATATTATATTATTATATATACCTATACATTTCTCAACAGCAAAAGCATAAATATATGATGTACAGCACAAAATATCTGTACATGTTATGATATGTGTCGCTATTAAGATGTTATACATGTATACATGAGTGTAACAATTTATCGCAACCAAAAACTGCATCATATATTATGTATATTGTGTACATTCATATGGATACATGCATAATGCAGAACAAAGTAACGTCTTCCTTTTTTTTTATTACTATGTACTATGTATCTATATAACTTATTATGGGGCCTTTTATCTAGTTCTAGTTGTTCTTATCTCTTTTTACTGACTGACGCCACAAAATCAATATTTATTTTACCTATATATAGAGCTACGTATTTATTTTCTCCAGAACTCACATACTTACATGCATACATCATCATCTACTATGTATTGCTATATGTTACTACTATATTACAATGTACACTGCTTGACATTTGTTCAAAATTAAACCGTATAACGTATACATGTATAACAAAAAAACACTGTCTAACATACAATAAATTAAGAAGGGGTGGAAAGATTTAATATTTTAATATAAAATATAAACTCATTGATAGAGAATCTGTATAATACTATGCTATGTATATAATATTATGCTGATGGAAACCCTAAATATTCCTATATACATGATACATGCATTTACTTTCGCATTATTCTGTACCTTATATATATGAGTATGTGTATATGCATAAATTACAAAAACAAAATTTTTATTGAGATTATTGAGGCTACCCTCTCCGTATACATTTATAAAAATAGCTACACATTGGTACAATATTGATGTATTATATATTTTTACTGAGTTCTCTGCTGTATTTATCAGTTTTTTTTTTTTAAAAAACTTCCACATATACTATGTTACACACAACATTATTCTCATCTTTAGTGTTATGCGAGTTACCTACTCAGTACTTAGTATACCTACTATACATTTATATACAAAATATTGTAAAAAATATATTAACAGGAACAAAATAAGACTTAAAAATGTCTAATTTTTAAACATTTTAGAATTTTGTTCAATTATTAATAGTATTATTAGTTGTTTTACACAAAAAAATGATATATTACTGAATGTATTACTGTTTTTACTCTCTAAATTCAAAGGATGAATTTTACTCAACTTCCTTAAGATGTCTTACTTCTTTCTTATTACTTCTTACTATGCTATGTTTAAAAGTTGTGAAAGAATTTTTGACCATGTTGTATAGTTGTTTTAAATTTTCTCTCTTGTTCTTTAGTATAATTATTTATGTATTATACCTAAAACTTAAAACGTTATACTATTCATTGTGGTATACGATACGTCAACTTTCCATTATATAAATGCTCTTTGTAATGCGTTACATAAATAACTATTCTCGAAGTTTTCCACTAAAGAAATTCGTTTACAGTATAAAGTATAAAAAAAGTTTAAATTAATTTGCATACAAATGATGAACTTTTTCAGTTTACCCATGTATAATATTCTGTGGCGTACTCAAATTAACAGTGTTTTTTTGTTCACTTTACTACAATAATTATGCTTCACTTGTAAAGTGTAAAGTGTAACTTACATTCAGACAACATCCTCCTGAACAGAGTAGAACGAACATAACAACACAGATAAGTAGACCTAGAGAGGCTAATGTTGCTTCTGGAAAACTAATCCAGGTTTGATTGACCGGTCTTCCATCTGTAAATGATGTAGGATGCTCTGTAATAAAAATAAAATGATATTATTATAGGAGATACTTTTAGTTATTTAGTTGAACTTAAAGTTCTACTAAAGTTCATAGTTCGCATCAGCACAATATAATATAAGTCGCCCATATTTTTGAAATTGACAATATAATTATAATAAAATGATGTATTTATCAATTCATGTATAAAATATTAATATAAAAACAATGTACGAAATAGCATTAAAATGTTCATATAATGCAATTCTATGCAAGTACATAGAAATCCAATCCTCTAAATCATTTTTTTCTCATTACGTTGAAAAGAGGGATTTTAACATCGTTATAAAATACAATAATATTTATATCATACCTTCTGTATTTCCATCATGATGTCCAATTATTGCAGCAGCTTCCGAAAAAAATCCAACGTGACAATAAATGACACAAAATAATACACCAATTGATAACACAAATGAATTCCAAAATGACTTAGTTTGATGATGATGATGATAATTTGAATTGGCCATTGAATTAATATCTCAATTAATCCAGATTGATTTTGAAATGAACTACATTTAGCTAATATTCCACGTCCAATTGCCTTTTACACACGCACTATAGTTGTTTTATATTAAATGTATAATAATATTATTTTTCTATAAAAATTGACATTTTCTTTCAACTCTTTTTTTTTAGAAGCACACAACACACACACTGACATGGATCGACTGAGAATAAAAAAAGTAAAAAAAAAGAAGCTCTACATGAAAACACATTCCAAAAGTTTTTATTCTTTGTCTGAGTTCCTTGCGAAGTCATTTCAGCTTCACAGAAATTTAAACACTGGTCCAGAATTTTTTTTTTGCTCCGCTGATTTTATACCGAAGTAAAAAATAAATAACTTAGAAATTAAATTACATTTAAACTAATTATCCGACTTAGATGGTGATCATTTTTGGAAGATATTTTGTTGTTTATTTGGATACTTTTTTCACTTAATAGCTGGAGTCCTTCTTAAGGACATTCTTGCATCACAAACACTAAAACACTAAATAACATAGACACAAAACACAGATATTTATAGGTAATTATAAAATTATTAGTAATTAAGAATTAATAATACTATATAATTTTTGTCATTGTTTGACATCTCTTTAATGTTTATACTAAATCATATTATGTTGTATTATAATATTTTTTATGTAATTTCAGCAATCATGAATGAAGAAAATATTGAAGGAACTAAAAAAGGGTTATCAACAGGAGTGACCTATGGACAAGCCATGGCCTATCAAGAACAATTAAAACGAATGCCCTCAACCAATACTTGGGTAGATCCAGATATTTTAGAAGCTGAGCAAGATATATTACGTAGAAAACTCATGTTTTTTGGTACAGATTTAGCAGAAATTCCATGTTTTCGTAATTCATTTTTGTATGGACTTTTAAGTGGATTTGGTTCAGGAATAGGTTATTTTGCATTTACTAGTAAAGCTCGTAAAGCTCAAACTTTTGGTTTTTATACATTTGTTCTGGTCACTTTTAGTTATTATTGTCATTGTAGTTGGGATTACTCAAATACCAAATTTCGATATAAACAAATAGAATATGCTCTCCAACAGCATGCAATATATGATGGAACAGATAAAAGTATGAAAAGTATGATAGAAAGAGGAGAAATAGAAGATGATACAAAATAGATTTTAAAAAAAAAAAAAAAAAATTATGTAAATAATCATCTAGATGATAATCATTGAAATGAAATATTTATGTTATGTAAACGCCAGCATGAAAATGTGTATAATATACTGTAAACGAATACATAATAATATTATATTATAGATTGTCATCCGATATATTATTATATGCTGAATTCTATTTTAGACATTTTATCATAATAAAAGATTAATTTACAAATTCTACAGTGTAGAATAAGTAGTAGTGTAATATATTATTATGATTGAATCAAGAAACTAAAAGCTAAAAATGAATTTGAAAAAATAAATAAATAATAGATATTACAAATAATACTTGTTATGAAACGACTGTATAAAATATTATTACTATTATAAAAAAAGGAAGAAAATAAAATGTTAAGACATTTTAAACATGTTCATTTACCTTGAACTATGTAATATATATGGATGGGAAAAAAGAGAGAAACCAAAAAGGTATACATAATGTATTTATAACATGTTTAAAACTATTAAGTACAATAAAAAATGTCATGTTATACTTAATAATTGATAATGATAGAACAAATTTCTAATAATAATAGTGTAATAATTTCTTTAATTTTATTTTCATATTATAGATATTATCCTCATAGATTATCCTCTTAATATTGAGTTTGTTCGTATGGCATATAAATACAAACTGTTTGTTTCAAAGTATTTGTCATAATATTTTTATCATCAGTTTTATTTGTACAGCATATATAGGTACACAATATAAATTAAATTATTTCTCAACAGAATGTATAAATAGTGAATATTTTATTATTACAATTTTATAAACATGAAAACACAGTATTTAATAAAGTTATAATATTTAATATTACAATAAATTGGGTTGTACATTATAAGCAAGCAGTTGTAAAATTTGCATTTTGGGCTGGTTCATGTTTTTTGCTATCAAGTTTTTACGTATATATGTGTAAGTTTTTGTTTTTAGACTTTTCATATGACAGATAAAAGTTGTTATAAATTTTTATACTACTTTTACTAATCCTCGGTTCTACATATATACTTCTATCATGAAATATGTTTTGGGTTTTGGTACAGTAAAACATTTGACAGTGTTTGTTAAATTTTCAATAAAAAAATAATAACTAAAACACATGATTTTGTTTATAAATGTATAATTAATGAATAATGAAGGATTAAAAGTTTATAGCGATTGGCAAACAGTACATAATACATAATAATATCATGTACTAGAGGGAGACTTTATAAAAGTTATCCAACACAAAAAGTTCTATTTCTATAATATTTTTAATATTTAATTACATTACATGTAAAACACTTAAAATTTAAAAGACAAGAAACGATAAAACAGTTATTATTATTATGATGATTATTACTATTATTATGACGTTAAGATTTTTTCTAATGACAATATTTCAAGATCAAATCACATAATGTTAATTATAAAATTTATTACTTTAACCTTTATCTAATCATAATATTATTATTACAATAATAATAAAAATTTAACTTTATTCTGCTTTTGTTTCTGTTTCCATTTGAGTTGCTTCCTTTTCAAGTTGTTCGCCTTTACATAACACTGGTTCCATGGACATACCTTCAGGAAGATTCAGGATTTTTGGTCCTAAACATTAATGTAATACAACAATCAACCATAATAATTAATAATCAAACAATAACAATGACATTTATGTTTCATGATTCATACATACATGTACGTAAATGAATCATGAAAAAATATAAGTCTCACATGTATAATATACATATAAAATATATATACAAATGTAATCAAAAGTGTTCATTTTACCATATAAGAGAATGTAACATGTATGCCAATCTCCACCACCTGACAATTTCAAAATCTCTTCGTCTGTAACTGGTGTTACATCATCATCATCACATTTAAGCCAAACATCTTCTTTATACTTGACCCAAGCCAAATAATGACCAGATGAAGAGGATCGGCCTTTATGAGTAAGTACAGCTCGAAGTTCATAGAATCCAGAATTATTAGAACCAACATCTAAAATATGAAAATTCACAAACTTATAATTTAAATATTATAATATCTTCTAATGCAAATAACCAGTAATTTTTTTACACAACTACATTGTTATCATTTACTCAATTATTTTTATTTGTTTGTTAATTTCATAAAAAAAAATATACTCTTGTATTTAAATTATTCTATAAAACTTTTAGGACTTACCATCAGCAAAATGATACGGTACTGTAACTGAAGGTTTCTTCATTTTATTTTTACTTTCTTTTTCAGTATCCCTTGAAGATTTTTCCAATGCAGCTAAATCATCCAATTCCTTAAATTTACTTCTTACTGGTAAAAGACGCTTTTGAAGTTCTTCCGTACATAGATCATAAGCATCAAAAATCATTGGAAATTTGATGTCTTTCAAAATTTTGACGTTGGTACTACTTCCAGTTTTAAAAAAGAATCTAACCATTTGAACAGTAAGAAAGGCAGGGAGACGACTTATTTTTGACTGTCAAGTAAAAAAAATAAAATAAAATAAAATAAAAAACTACGCATGAAAAATGCCATTGTATTATATTATAATAGAATGTATACAAGTTGTGTTGTAAAATAATTATTTAATAATGATAAATTGAAGTAAAAGAAATAATATATATATAATATATAATATAATATATTTAGGCTTACAGTTTTCGTGTATTTAGCATCTCTTTCAAGTTTTGGTGAATTTTTAGTTATGTTTTCAACAAGTTTTTCTTTCAATCCGGAATGCATGTACTTGACCTCTGGTGTAATAAAGCAACTAAGTTGAAGGAAATCTTCAGTTGTTTTTTTAACTTCTTCCGTTTCATCTTCATCACATTTATACTCTACAGCTAGTCTCCCACCAAAATATTGATCAACAACAGAGTTATAATCATTATTGTCAACTGCTGGAAGTTTTTGTTGTAACATTCGAAGTATTTCAATCCAACATTCATTTGCATCTTGTTGAGTATATCCTCCATTTTCACCTCGTTCAGCAAATCGTGGAAATGCTGTATGGAGTGTTTGAAGAAGAATTAAAGGTGGTAGAGCAACTCCTTTGTCCATGAGATTGTATAAGTCTCTTAAAGCAGCTGTTATTGCAACTGTCAAGATAGAGAGAGATAGAGAGAACAAAATATAAGTAAATAAATAAATAAATAAATAAAACATCACCAACCGTCTACACTCTCCACACATATAATACCTATATAATACATACATATGATATATGATATTGATATTTACCCATGAATATCTTTTAAAATGCTTACCTGTTGAATCTGTATTCCCAACACCACCAGTAAATGACTTCAATGATCGAGTTAACGGTTCTACGGTCTTCAAACATTGAACTGTTGCATTCATATAACATGTATTTCCAAGATTAGCAAGACCGGGAGGTAAGTCCAACTACATTTTTTTTTAAATATTATAAACACAACAATATTATTTATTTACATTTGGCATAATATTACACATTGTTATATACATTACATAATAAATAATAATAATCCAGAATACATAACTGCATGGTACTGAAACAAAACAACAACTTACAATGTATGGATTCATAATTCTACATGTATATGTGTGTACACACACAAAAAAAAAATCAAACTTACGGCTTTTGCAACTTCAGCATCATTCATATCTTCAATAAATTTAATCTTTTCAGTTGGTGCTACAGATATATCTTCTTCTTTTGAACCCATTAGTAAAACAGTCATATTAGCTTTAATAGGAAAATTATCCCATGAATGGTCATTTAGTGTCTTTCCTTTAACCATCACCTATATAAAACATATAAAATCATTCTGTTACCGTTTCCCTAATGAAAATGTATTCAATAAACTATGAAATTTGAAATACCATGCTAATAACTATACTTATTGCTACGTAAGTCTTTTTTCTCCACCTTTAATCATATTCCTCTATATGTACTTATAAAATCTCACCTTTTGACGAGTTGGAGCAACTCCAGTTAATGCAAATAACTGGGCTTTAAATAATGTTGGATCATCATCGGTATTACATTCCACTTCTTGATAGGTTTCCCGACCCCATTTTACAGTAACTAAATGAGAAATTACAAGATAAACAAATAAAATATGTAATAAATATTACAAGTAAGTGTAGTATTCTCAAGCATGACTTGTCAAAAAATTATACTTTTATTATGTATAAATAAGTTGGATAAAAAAAACAAAAATTACTTCACACAAAATATACTCTACAATTAAGTTTTACTAGCTTTATCAAAATTTTAAATGACTTACCATTAAATTGTGGCATTTTGATTCAAACTAACTAAGAGATAAACTGGTTAAATTTTACAAAACTAATTAAAAATTTTATCGAAATTTTTCTGAAACACGACTGTTTTTTTTTTACCCCGGTTTGTGAGCATTAAATAAACCGCCTTTAGGTATGTATATGGCAGAAATTAGGCAAACGTTTGATATGCTGGTACGCAAAAAACGTAGAAAAAAAGAACGGTCAGACATAAAAATACTTAAAATTTTAGTAGAGATGATTTTTAAGTACGTTTACAATAAAAGCATTTTCATGAGAATAAAATATTATTAGAAATGGACATATTATGAGAGTTTTTGTTTGAAACAAAACTTTAGATTTTTTTTTAATTATGTATATATAACAGGGTAATCAACAATTAACACATACAAAAGATTTACATTTTATAACAAAAAGATAACAAAATAGTTTTGTAATGTTCAGGTACTGCAACATGCATAAAAAAAGTACATAATGCATATATGTACTAAACTTAAAATTCATGATGCTGCAAACAATAATTGTGGTACTATTGGCTTTAAAAGTATATATTATTTATTTTTTATGTGCATACTTGTTCGAGTTTTATCTGTATATCGTTCATTGTTGAATTTCTTAGTAGTATATATATATTTGTATAACAAAGCGCAGTTTTAAATAAACTATATAATCTATAAATATATACATGCGTATCGAAAGGTGTATAAAAACTCTAATAAAAACGTATTATTAAACCAATAAAAATAAAAACATAATATTTGACATTTTGAATTCTTAACATAAAATACATTCATTTCCTTACACGTGATACATGATACTAGTACATCATAAACTAATTACTATAAATATTACAGACGTCAAATGAATGTACCGCATTCACTAAACATTACATACATATACACACATACATACACACAGTTGACAGTATAATATTATAAAAATAAATAAAGTACATTTGATTACATATAAATTATATAACAAAGTATTTACGTTAGAAAAACTACAACTAATAAATGCAAATAAATATGGAACGACCATCTTTCTTTCCTTTCCTTTTTTTTTAGAGATGATTTCCTTAAATACTACATAAAAACTTCTTCTTTTTTTATACTTTCAACTTTCTCTGTAAAAACTTTCTCTTTTGAAACTCAAAACTGGTCATGTCTATTGTTAATGCTGTGTATAAGAAACATTAGACATGACCACTTTCATGTTTTATAGAAGAGACATTTGGCTGGTTTTTCATAACAGAGCTTTTGTTTTGATTTGAAATAGTGTCTCAAAGAATTAAATAATATTTTACCTTTTTTTAATCTTTTGAGTATATTTTCTCTACTCTAACTGAATATTATGCTATATTAATTCCGACGCTCTCGAAATTTTCGATGTTTCCGTTTGTTATTATTATGTGTATAGAAACTAGTTAGATCGATTAAATACTTATGCAAGAAATTATAGTCCAAAAGTTTTTGCTGCGAAGGTTTCCCTATTCCTGGTTTAGTTTTCTCCAGGTCGTAGATAATTTCACCAACAATACTATTCTTTGGGTCAACTTTGTTAGTCATTAATGTGGATATATTGTTAAAATCTAAATTTGTGTTCCCAAATTTTCCTATTCCAAGTCCAAATTTTTCAGTACTTGTTGTTAAAATATTATACTCTTTTGAGTTTTTCGACATTAATGGTGGTGGATTCCAAGGATTTTTTGTAGTTGTTTTCCTTTCATTTGTATGGTCCTTTGTCCATAACATAAACCTTGACGTTGTACTTTCAATATATTTTCCATACTGATTAACTTTGTTGCCTTCAGTAAGCTCCAGTACTTGAGGTTCAAGATGTATACGTAAAGCTTTGATAGTCGGTTTAACATTATTTTTTATGGATGATGAGTTTTGATTATTATGTTGTTCAGTTTTCAAAAGTCCATTGGAATTTTCAAAAGTCTCATTCAATTTTTGAGTTGTAGTTTCGATTGAATATTGATATTGTGTGCTAAAATTCTCTATAGTTGATGTACTTTCTCTGTATCTCTTGTTTTTAGAGTTATCTAGAGGCGTATTCTTCATCTTGGTATTATCAGAATTCGAAAACTCAGTAGTTGTACTTACGATGTCCGTTTGATTTTGAGGAATCAAGTTCAATAAAATATCCGCTAAAATCTGAACTAAATTTTTATCATTAAATTCAACATGGGAAGGAAGAACTGCAGTATTCAAATTCAAGAAATTTGTTGTACTTCCATGTTGAACTTCAGTTGAAGGATATGAGTCAAGGATTTTCAATACTGTAGCCAATAGGGTGATTGTATTTTCAACTACGGGTTGAGCAGTGGAATTTGAATTCTTTAGTGCTTGATTTAACAACATTTTAATAACCCCAATGTCAGGTTTTTGTAAGTTGACATGCTCAAAAATATAAATCAGGATCTTTGGAATTTGTGAAAGTTCCGTCAAGGTGGAATTTTTAAAATATTGAAAATATTTTTTATTGTTATTCCAGGGCTGATGTGTTTTATCGAATGGTTCGATTGGATCTGTACGGGTAGCGTTTTTAATATTTTGATGAGTAAGAAGGGAATTTTCAGCTGCCTTTGTGGTAGTTGAAATATCATTGTTGAAAATGTTCCAGCTGGTTTGTTTTTGGTCGTCAGTTGTCACTTTTTCAGTAACTACTATTTTCTGCTCAGCCCACTTGTTTTCCGGCTCTTGTATTGAAGGTGAGGTTCCATTAGTTTTTGAGCGTTCGCTTTGTTGATTGACCCTTTGTTGATTGTAGGATGGTTTTGACTGATTTTCCTTCAATGTGTATATTATTCCATGTCCCTTTTTTTCAGGATTCTTTTCCAATCTTCCCTGACTATACAATCGTCTTGTCTTGGCATTTTGCGTTTCTTGGAACTTGGTAATAATAGGTTTTGTCTTGTTTAGTACCTTATTATTCTTGGTTTTAACACTTTCCTCTCTTATAGGTTTCGCAATGATAATATTTGATTTATCCTCTTTGTGTCCACTATATTTGGTAGATCTTGAATTTACTACATTTTCCTTCAAATTTGAAGGATCATGGTGAAAGTTTACATCAGTGCTCATCAGCTTGAATCGTGATCTTTGCCTCTTCACTGGGAGTTCTTTTTCAACATCAGCCCCACATTTTGCTCCCGTTTTCTTGCCATTTTTGTGCTTACCATCAATAGAGTTCCATTGGTAAGCCATACTTGTGATGGCACTTGTTCTTCTTCTGTGAGTAGGAACTGGAGTCATCCGGTTCTGATGAGTTTTTAAAGTACCGCTGGCACTTTTTATTTTTCTCAACGTTTTGACCAGTTTTGGACTGTATAGTATTCTATGATGTATTGGTTTTTCCATATCAAACATGTCGTCTGATTTGTACAGCTTTCTTTTTTTGTAGTCATTTGCACTAGATCTTTTTTTAGTTATTTCATACGTTACGACCACCGCGTGGTTGATAATGTCTAATATGAATATAATAATTGCTATTTGTTTGATTTCAGTCGTCAGTATTTTCATTTTACTGTCTCTGATCTCATATTGGTTATTGAATGCACAAAATCATGCTTAACTTCAATCCAGTCTTCAAAGTCTCAAAGATTTGAAGGCAATGAAATTTTGAAACAAACAAATTTTCAGTGCCATTTGTTTTGAGAAAACAATAGAAATTAATTCAATACAAAAATTATTATAGAAATGCATATTACATGTAAACATGTACCCTACACACTGTCCTTTTTATCGTCTATTACTGTTACTTGTTGTACATACTAAACTATAATAAAGACTATAATAGTATAGATGTTTTGTGATTATGTTTGTATCGTTCTCTTTGATAATTTTTACATATTATTTGTGGCTGACAATTTCCTTTTGTTAGCTCACATGTCTCAGAATTTCATTGTCAAATGTCAAATCTGAAAGCTGGTAATGAAGACTTTATGAATTATTCATGTACCTTAATTTGTAGAAAAAAAAACTGCTAGAAAGGAACACTTTAGGCTCAAAGTTGCTTTGGTACATTGTTTTCATGCATTCATCTAGCTTACTTCAAAGTCAAATTATTAAGTCTATTTAGATCAGTTCAAGGGAAACTAGTGTACACACTTAAGATGTACTATGACAGTCCTGGTAACTGGTAGCTTAGAATTAGTTTGTTAGCTTCATCAGTTCTTCTTTTGTAGTATTCAGTCCTATTTCTTGTGTTGAGTTTCCTTGTGACCAGTTTCCATTGGTAAAGAGTGATGTTGTACTATTTCCAGCCGTGATATTTAATTGTGCATCAAAATTTTGTGTCCAAAAAATTTCCAGTATTCTCCTACCAATCTCTTTTGTAATTTTCCAGAAAGTTGTTTTAAGACCTTCTTGAATCCAACTTCCAATCGTGTGATTACTTCCTTCCCATGACCCATTTTGGAAATATCCTTTTGACCAATTCCCAAAAGTGGCATTGCTCTGATTTTTGGCATCTTCTGACCAAAAACTCTCTTTCCATTTTGTATTGTACATTTGTCCTTCATGTGGAAGGAGGACCATGTTTAAATCACTTGTATTGACATGAATGTGCTTATGAGTCAAATTTTTACGACTACTCCCGTTGACGTTTGCACTGCTCCCATTTACATTCGCACTGCTATTTGAAACGAGTTCATCAAAGTATTCTGGGTAATCATCCTCTTCATCTGACAGTTCTATAGAATAACTTCCTTCATCTGACATCTCATCAGATTCAGTATCCTCTAGTGAATTATAGTGAGACTCATTCGTGGTGTTCCCTCTATCATTCACTTCCTGTCCATACTCATCTGACTCAGAACCATATTGGGAAGTGTCAGCATCCCCAGTAGCTGGATGTTTTTTGTCTATTGGTTTCCGTTTTTCTGGTTGGGAGGTTTTAGTACTACTGTTTCCTGCCCCTTTGTCACTTTTAATAATTTCTGACTTGGCGGTACCCTTGTTTTGTTTACTTTCAATATTGTTTAAATGCGGCGTCGACGGGTTTTCCCCTTCGTCTTCAGAAGAGTCATCATCATAATACTCTTGACCATTCAAGTTGTTTACACTTTCCTTATTCGAATCTGGACTTTTGTTGTCAGTCTTATTAGAAACCTTCATCGGTCGATGTCCCGCTGTAGTTTTCTTTGAAGCTCCGGATTCAGTCTTAGTTTTTGGTAATGATTCATTTTTACTTTCCACTAATTGAGGTTTTGCTAGTACATTTTTTTCTACAGAGGAGATATTGGTAAGTTTATATTTTGCCATTTTTGAGGGACCCGTTTTTACTTTTCCTTTCGGATGTGCTACTGTATGGCGTTCATTTTCAGGATTCCCAACTTTTGAAACTCCTTGAGATTCTACTTTGTTTTCTGGTGAAATTCCATTTTGTGCCACATTGGATGAGTCACCTTTAATTTTTGTTTTGGATTTTGCAACTGACGGTTTTTTAATGACTTCTGGACTATCGAGATTGGAACTTGCTTTCTCTTTTGTTTCCATATCTTGTACTGTATTAGTTTTAGCAATTTTGGGATTAAAGGTGGTCACATTAGTTTTACCGTTTCCTAAGTTGTCAGAGTTTCCTCCATTTTCAGTTTCAGAAAAGCTCTGTGGACTAGTTTCTGAGGCTGCTAATTCCTTTTCAGTCATGTTTGTCATACTTGATGTTCCAAACTTTTGGTCATTGTCTTGGTTGATGGTCTCAGAGGATTTTACGCCTTTTGGTGATTCGTGGTACTCTGCATCCGATTTGGAAACCTTCGAAGTAGCTTGCTTTACATTGGTTTTTGATGCACCAGATCTTTGATTTTTGCTGTCTTGTTCATTTGGAAAATCAGAAACTGCCGTGTTTTGGGATTCTTGTTCTGGAACCATGTCCATTGTGCCTGATTTAGATTTGGAATCTTTTACTTTTGTTTTTGATTTTGCAACTGTTCTGTTTCCACTTTCTTCTGGATTCATAGAGGTATCCATCGCACGTGACTCGTTCCCATCCTCCGGGGAAACTACATTTTGACCAAACTTGGTTGTAGATGATTTCACTTTGGATTTCGGTTTTGCAAGTGAGTCATCTTGAGTTTCATTGTGATATTGAGATGGGGAAAGGAGTCGAGGCTGTGAGTCGGCCGTTATGTTTTTGTCACCAATGACGGAATTTTCTTGTTGAACTTTTTCATCGGATTTTGCTAGCTGTTGTTTGTCGTTTTGCTCTACAAGATGAAAACCTGATGCTCCCTGTGATTGAGCTTCGTCTGAAGGAAGAGCTGTATTCCCACCAAACTTTGAAGTGGAAGCTTTATACTTTGTTTTGGATTTTCCTAACGATTGTTTGGAATTGCTATCTGTGTCAATAGTACTGGTAGCTGGCGAAGCGCCCGTTTCAGAAGTTGCAGTTTCCGACTGTTGAGCTTGAGGCTGATTTTCTGTTGTCATATTTTTGTCACCTACTTTATTGGCGGATTCCCTTAGTTTTGCTTTATAATCAGCAATAGATTGTGGGTCATTATTCTCCATAGTTTGTCCAGAAGAAAACTGCCGTCCCTGAACGTTTTCCTCTTGTATAACTTCAGTTCTGGGTAGCTTGGCGGAAGATTGTTTAACCTTAGTTTTGGATTTCTTGAATGGCTGTTTCTCATTTGGTTCAGGCCCCAATAGACCTGATATAGCTCGAGATTGTGGCACTTCATTGACAACCTGCGGGTTTCTAGCAATGCTGGAGAATATCTTGCCAACTTTTGTTTTTGTTTTTGTAACTGACGGTGTCCCATTTTCCTTAGTACTAGTTGAACGAGACGAGGGTACATTTTGAGAACGTTTATCAACAGCAGCATCCGTACTTGATCCCTTCGATCCAGACGAACCTACTTTACTCTTGGACTTTCCAACGGCCTGCCTTTGACTGTCTCTTACATTTCCAGATCCTAGATCAGCAGGCTTGCTTGTTTTCTTGTCTATAATTGAGTCCGATTCACCGGATTTAGAGTTGGATGAAACAATTTTAGGCTTCTGCATTCCTGCGGATTCTCGCAATTTATCTTTCACTCCAGCCGAATCGCCAACTCTTGAATTTTCGTTTTCTATACCTGCACGTGTTGCACCAGATTTGTCACTGGGTTGTAAAGGTTTAGTAGGTCGATTTGCCTGTGCAGAAGGCTCTTTCTCCTTTGTTCTAGCAGACTCGCCAAGTTTTTGAGAATCTTTTTTAGATACAGCCTCAGCTGTTGTTGTTCCAGATTTAGTACTAACTGAATCAAATTCAGTTTTTTGACCTCCTACTGTAATTGCTTCATTGTTTGATGCACTAGTGGATGGCAGTTTAGCAGCTTCATCATTCAAGACCCCTTTTCCGTTAGCAGCAATTTCTTTAGAGGACAGTGCTGGCTCACTACTACTAGCAGCAGTAAATCGAGTCTCTTCTGCATCTGTACCCGCAATGTTCATTTCCGGTGCACTGCGATATGTTTCAGAATCTATCTTAGGCTGATGACTCGCAATAGTTGCACCATTTTCTGGCTCGACTATAAAATAAACCCACCACAGAAGTTCAATACCATTTCAATAAGTTCATACCAAATGTCAAAACATTTACATGCGTTATAACGATACCTTGGACTGCAGGTTCTTCAGCTGTTTCATCAATTCCTGAATTTGACATGTCTTCCTTTGAATTAGATTTCGAATATCCAAAATCCGATGAGCCGTAGCCTTCAGAACTTAACGCCCGAGACGTCCCGTATGCTCGCATGTTTTTATCCGACAAAACCTCGTTCTTAGAACCTCCCGGAGAAAACTTAACATCTTGTTTTCCGACGGAACTCCGATCGTGTGCGCTTGTTGGCGTAGAAAGAACAGTCTGTTTTTTCCCAAAACGAACCCGCTCGTCATCAATCAAAACCTGTGGCTGTTGACCAGACGTTGTAGAAAATTGCCCAGGTTTCGTATTCGGTTCCCCGATGCCATTTGCCTGACCCACATCTACAGAAGGCACACCAGCTCCTGCGCTTCCATCAACTGGACCCTTAGCGGAACTGGAAGCTACAATCGACTGACCTTTAGCAGGTTTTGTTCCAGATTTTACCGACTCCACTCTTTTGTCATAAGCTAAAGTCGGTTCCTTTGTATTATCACTACTGCCCAATGCCGTATTCCCAGAGCCTGGAACTACATTAGACATTGGTAAATTTGAAGCCCCATCATACGGTTTGCTGTTTACAGAATCTTGAGGTACAGCATTCTCATTTTGAGGAGAAGTGTTACTAGTCGCCAGGCCAGCAGAGTCCGGCGAAACTTTACTCATTGTCTTGGCACGAGCTTGGCCCTCTTCATTAGGTAAAAATGGTGCAGATAATTTTTGTTGTTTGTCATCCTGTTGCGCAACCGAATTTCGTCCCACTGCATTTTTTTGTGCATGTGGTCTTGCAACCGATGAAGGAAGATTTGTTTGCTTTTCATCTGGCTCACCAATCCGTGAAGCTTGAAGTAAGCCACTATCGCGCTCCGGAGAAAAGTCATTTGTAGCTACGTTTGGAGCATTTGATGAAAGTTCGGGTTTCGGTTTCCCAAGCACCGAATTCCTTTCGTTGGGAGAGACTGGCCCAGATTGAGGTTTCTTGTCGGCACTTTGTTCTGTTAACGCATTGACACCCACTGTGCTAGTACCCGTTCCTGGTTGTGTGTTTGATGTTGATAAATTTATTTTATTTTCTTCTAGCTGATCTGATGCAGACGTTTGAGGTGAAGCCTGTGCACTTGAACGGGACAAGTTATTTGCAGCTAGTTTTGATGAACCTGAAGAAATGTTGGTGCCGGATTTTGCTAGTGCCGCTTTTCTATCGTTGGGTGAAAGAGATTCTGAAAGCTGTGGTCGGGAAAGGTCGCGTTCTTGTGTAAAATCATTCGTACCTACTGAAGTTGTATCCGCTTTCAGTTGTCCTCCGGATATCGGAAAATTGGAGTTAGTTTCCTTTGGATGACTGGGGTTTTTAGTTTGAAGTAAGGCGTTTTCACTTTGAGGTGAATAATGAGTTGAAGCAACGTTCGACGCATGAGGAGAAAGTTCCTGTTCAGGTTTTGCCAGTGCTGAATTTTTTTCGTCAGGAGAAGTGGTTCCTGCTGAATAAAGCCTTTTCTGGTCCTTTTCTGGTGCAAATTCACTCGTACCCACTTTGCTGTTTTCTGTTGCCAAGTTTCTCTCGGATTTTGGTACATTTATTTGCTTTTCCTCTGGTTGGCCAGTTTGAGAAGCTTGAGGAGAGGCGTACTCGCCCACGCTTGAATAGTCGTTTCCAGCTACTTTGGACGCATCTGAAGCAAGTTGAGATTCCAACGTCGCACTTGCGAACTTTTTCTCGGTAGGTGAGCGCAGTCCGGAGGACTGAAGTCGTTTAAGGTCACTTTCCTGTGTAAGCTCATTCTTGCCAACTGCTTTTGTTTCAGAATCCGACGCTGCACCTGATTTAGGAAGGCTGGATTTCTGTTCCTCTGGCTGGCCGGTTTTTGAAGCTTGTGGTGAGGCATTTTCGATTTCAGGAGAAAAGTTATTGTTGGCTACGTTTGAAGTGTCTGGAGAAAGTTTGCTTTCGTATGTTCCAAGCATCGCATTTTTGTCTGTGGGAAAGGCTGGCTCAGACGGTTGGGGTTGTTTCTGGCCGCTTTCTTCTCTAAGCTCATTGGCACCGATTTTGCCTGTGCCATTTTCTGGAATATTTCCGGATTTTGATAACTTGGCTTTGTTCTCGTCTGGCTGACCGTCTTTTGACGTCATAGGTAAAGCATTTTCGCTTGTGCGAGAAATGTCATTTGGAGCCAGTACTGACGAACTTGGGGTAAGTTCTGTTCCAGATTTGGCGGACTTCTCTTTGTTCTCGTTGGGAGCAGTCTGTCCAGATGACTTTGGACGGCTTGGATTTTGTGGTCGCTTTAACTTATTGGTGCCAACTGATTGGTTTTCCGATGCTGGTTTTGTTCCTGGTTTTGGTAAATTTGCCTTGTTTTCATCTGGTCGACTGGTCTTTGTATCTTTGAATGATGAGTTTGGGCTTTCAGGAACCATGTTGCTTGTACCGACATTAGCAGCATCACTCGAAAGTTTGGTTCCGGGTTTCCCAAGAACTGTGTTTTGAGAGTTAGGAGAGACTGATCCGGATACCTGCTGGGGTTTAGTGTCGCCATCTTGAGCAAACTCGCTATTACCAACTGCATTAGATTCGGTTCCCAGGGTACCTCTAGAATTCGGTAGATTTTCCTTGTTTTCATCTGGCTGGATATTTTTAGTAGCTTGAGGTACGGCGACCTTGTTTTCCGGTGAAATTTTATTTGCAGCTCCTTTGCCGCCATCAGAAGAAAATGTTGTTCCAGGCTTTCGAAGCTTTGTTTTTTTGTTGTCCAATGATAACTGTCCAGGGGATTGAGGTTTTTGGACGTTTTCGTAGGTAAACTCATTGGTACCAACTTTAGTGGAATCAGTCGCTTGCGTTTCTCCAGATTTTGGTAGGTTTGTTTGTGTTTTCTCCGGCTCACCGCCGTGGGATGTTTGAGGTAAACTGTTCTTGTTTTCGGGAGAAAATTCATTTTTAGCAAATTTAGAAGCATCTGAAGAAATTTTCGTTCCGGACTTGGGAAGTTTCTGTTTTTTCTCGTTAGGCGACGAAGGTCCAACTGTTTGTGGACCTTTACGGTCAGTTTGTTGTGTTAGCCCATTACTACCGGCTGCTTTATTGTCAAATTCAGGCTTTGCTGCAAATTCTGCTAATTTCAACTTTGTTTCATCTGGCTGGCCAGCTTCTGGCACTGGCGATAAAGCGCTTTTACTGTCTGCGGAAAGCTGATTTGCAGCTACATTTGATGTTCCTGAAGAAAGTTCAGGATCTGTTTTTACAAGCACCTCGTTTTTCTGGATGGGAGTTACTTGCTTAGATAAATGTGGCCGGTTGCTGTCTCTTTCTTGTACATATGCATTCGTGCCGAGTCCAGTTTTTTCAGAATCTAACGTTCCATCTGGTTTTGGGAGTTTTGATTTATTTTCCTCTGGCTGACTCATCTTTGTAGTCTGAGGGGACGCGTTTCCACCTTCAGGAGAAAAGTTATTTGTAGCTACGTTGGACGCATCTGAAGAAAGCGAACTTCCAGACTGGGCACCTTTTAATTGTTTCTCGTCGGGAACGAGGGGTACAGAGGAGCTTGGTTCTTGGATGTTACTTTCTCTTGAATACTCATTCGTGGCGACTGCTATGTTGTCAGATTTCAAGCTGGCATCGGATTTCGGTAGTTTTGATTGGTTTGCATTTGGGTCATTCGTCGTCAATGCCTGAGGCGAGACGTTTTCGGAAGACACGACATTAGAACCAACGTTCAATGCATTTGATTGAGCTTTAGTTGCGGAACCGGCAATTAAAGCTTTCTTATCGTTAGGTGCCTGGAGAACTGATGAATGTGGTCGGTTTGTGTCATTATCTTCGGTAGCCTCGTGATCAGCGACTGCACTATCATCCGATTCTGGTTTTGTAACTGATTTTGGTAGATTTCCATTCTTTTGGTCCTGCATAAATGTTCTGGACGTTGATAATCTAAGGCTTTGGATTTCAGGAGCAGCATCGTTTTCAGCAAAATTGGGTGAACCAGAAGTAGGTTCAGGTCTCGATTTGGGAAGTCCCACTTTTTCCTCTTTTAGTGACGGCTCTCCGGAGGACTGTGGTCGGTTTCGGTCACTGCCGTGTGTGGGTTCATTGTTTCCCAATTCAGTATTCCCATGTTGTGGATTAGAGTCAAATTTTGGTAGGCGTGCTACTTTTTTGTCAAGCTGGGCTGTTTTTGACGCTTCTGGTAAGGCGTTTTCAGTTTCACGGGACAATTCAGTTTCGGAAAGGTTTGGCATCTCTGACGAAACTTTGGACCCCGAATTGGCAAGCGCCATTTTCTTCTCGTCGGGAAATGCCAGTCCAGAGAACTGTGGTCGCTTGAGGTCACTTTCCTGTGTATACTTATTTTTTCCGAACACGGGATTTTCTGATTCTGGTTTCGTGCCGGAATTCACTAGATTTGCCTCTTTTTCGTCGGGCCTGATTGTTTTTGACACTTTCACTGCGACTTTCTCGTTTTCAGGAGTTACGTCGTTGGCCGATAAGTTTGAAGCGTCTGAAGACACTTCAGTTTTCGTTTCGGCATGTGATTTTTCTTCGGGAGTTATTTGTCCTGCGGCCTGTGGTTTTTTGGGGTCACTCTTGTCTGTAATCTCGTTTGAGCCGATTTCAAGGGTTCCCGTATCTGGTTTGGTACCTGATTTCGGTAGGTTTGATTTCTGTTCATCTGGCTGGCTCGTTTTTGATTCTTGTGCTGAGGGGTTTTCGCCTTGAAGAGAAACTTTGGTTCCGGATTTAGAAAATGGTGTTTTACTGTCGTCTGGAGAAGGAAGCGGTGAGAATTTTGGTTTGGTGTCTGACTTTTGTTGTGATAAAACGTTCTTCCCGACTGCCGTGTTTTCAGATCCTCGTTTTAAGCTGGATTTCGGCAGTTTTGTGTTCACTCCATCTGGCTGGCCAGTAATTGCATCACGGTGTGCTGCAGTTTGGCTTTCAGGTGAGAAATTTTGTGAAGCAGCCTTTGAACCATCTGGGGACAGATTTGCTTCGGATTTTCCCAGAACTACTTTGTTCTCGTTGGGATTAGCTGGTCCTGAAGATTGAGATCGTCTGGCATCACGTTCTTGTGTATGCGTATTCATGCCAACTGCTGCGTTGTCAGATTTTGTTTTTGGGTCAGATGTTGCTAGATTTACTTTATTTTCCAATGGATTACTTATTTCTGATGATTGGGGTTCTCGGTTTTTGCTTATTTGGAAAACATCATTTGGGGCTACTTGTAACTCATTTGCAGATAGTTTGGGTCCAGATTTGGCATTTAAAGCTTGTTTCTCGTTCAAGGGCACCAGTTTGGAAGACTGTTGTCGCCTTTGGTTGCTATCCTGTGTCAACTCATTGGCACCAAATACAGATTTTTCAAATTCTGGGTTTAAGCTAGATTTCGGTAAATTCATTTTATTTTTGTCTGGTTGAACTGTTTTTGAAGTTTGAGTTAACGCGTTCTCGTTTTTAGGAGAAAAGTCTTTTACGCCAACAATTGACCCTTCTGAAGAAATTATATTTCCAGGTTTCCCTATTTCTGCTTGGTTCTCGTTATAAGAGGCTGGTCCAGAGGACTGTGGTCGTTTTTTGTTACTCCCATCTGTTAACTCATTAGTGACAACTTTGCTGTCCATTCCAGGTTTAGTGTCTAGTTTCGGTAGATTTGATTTTCCCCCCTCCAGCTGACTCTCTTGTGATGCTAAAGGCGAGACGTTTCTGGGTTCAGGAGAAATATCGTTTGCAGCCAGGTTAGCGTTGTCAGAAGAAAGGTTTGTACCGGATTTTCCGAGCCCGGTTTTTTTATCGTTCGGAGAAGGTGGTTCACTTGACTGTGGTTGTTGACGGTCTTTTGTTTGTGAAAACTCATTGTTGCCAACTACAGGCATGTCTGTTTCCGGGGTTTCTTTGAGGTTCGGTAGGTTTACTTTGTTTTCATCTGGCTGTCTCGTTTTGGACCCTTGCGTTGAGAGGTTTTCACTTTCGGGAGACAGGTTATTTCCACCAATTTTGGATTCATCTGGTGACATATTCGTTCCAGATTTCTGAAGTTGAGCTTTTGACTCTTCCGGCGTTAGTGTTCCTGAGAACTGTGGTCCTTTGAGGTCGCGTTCTTGAGTGTCCTCGTTCTTCCCGACTGCACTCGATTCAGAATCTGAGGTAATGCCGGATGTTGATAGAGCGGCGTTCTGGTCATCTGGCTGAGCAGTGTTTTTTGATTGAGGTAAGGCGTTTTCGATTTGAGGAGAAAATGCATTTCCAGCTAGTTTTGACTTTTCTGAAGAAGAAAGTTTGTCTTCGGATTTCCCAATTTCAGATTTTTGGTCTGTAGGAGTACGTGACCCTGACGATTGAAATTTGTTCTGTACACTTTCTTCTTTAGGCTCGTTGGTGCCGACTAAGTTGGTGTCCGTTCCCGCTTTTGTGTTCGATTTTGGTAAACTTGCTTTGTTTTCCACTGGCTGGCCAGTTGCAGATGCTTGAGAGGCAAGGCTTTTGATTTCAGGAGTGACGTCATTGGGCGCCACGTTTGAGGCATCTTCGGAGAGTCCTGGTTCGTTTTTGGGAGCCGCCACCTTTTCGTTGGTTTGAGATGATTGTCCTGCAGATTGAGCAGGTTTACGGGCATTTTCTTGTGTCATCTGATTAGTGCCAACTTTGCTGGTGTCTGTTCCCAAGTTTCTTTCGGATTTTGGAAGATTTGTTTTATTTTCACTTGGTTGACCCAATTTGGATGCTTGAGTTGCGGCACTGGCGCTCTCTGGCAAAACGTCATTTGCAGCCAATTTTGATTCACCGGAATTGGTTTTTGTTTCGGGCTTTCCAAGCATCTCTGTTTTCTGGTAAGGGGTGTGTGGTTCAGAAGACTGTGACTTTTTCAAGTCACTTTCCTGTGTAAGCTCATTCTTGCCAACTCCTGTTACTTCAGTATCTGACGCTGTGCCTGATTTCTTTTCCTCTGGCTCGCCAGTCGTTGAAGCTTGAGGTGAGGTACTTCCGGCTTCAGGAGAAAATTTATTGTTGGCTACGTTTGAGGTGTCTGGAGAAAGCTCACCTTTGTGCTTGCCAAGCGTTGCCTTTTTATCTGCAGAAAAGGCTGGCCCAGAGGATTGGGGTTGTTTCTGGCCGCTTTCCTCTTTAAGCTCATTGGCACCGATTTTACCTTTAACCGTCTCCGGATTTGTTCCTGATCTTGGTAAATTTGCTTTGTTCTCGTCTGGCTGACTCTCTTTTGACGCCGTAGGTAAAGCATTTTCGCTTGTGCGAGAAATGTCATTTGGAGCCAGTACTGACGAACTTGGGGTAAGTTCTGTTCCAGATTTGGCGGACTTCTCTTTGTTCTCGTTGGGAGTTATTTTTTCTTGAGATTGCGGTCGTTTCTGGTCATTTTGTTCCGTAAACTCATTAGTGCCAACTTCACTGGTGTCCTTTTCCGGCTTTGCGCCAGATATTGGTAAATTGGCTGTTTTTTCATCGGATTGCGTGGGTTTTGATGCTTTAGGTGAGGCATTTTTGCTTGCACGAGAAACGTCATTTGGAGCCACTTTTGACGAAGCTTTAGAAAGTTGAGAATCGGATTTGGCAAGGGCCCCTTTGTTCTCTTTGGGAGTTATTTGTTCTTGCGATTGGGGTTGTTTCTGGTCGCTCTCTTCTCTAAGGTCATTGGCGCCGATTTTGCCTGTGCCATTTTCTGGAATATTGCCGGATTTTGAAAACTTGGCTTTATTTTCGTCTGGCTGACTCTCTTTTGATGCCGTGGGTGAAGCGTTGTCGTTTGCGCGAGCAACGTCATTTGGTGCCACTTTTGACGTACCGGGAGAAAGTTCTGTTCCGGATTTGGCGGGTTTCTGTTTGTTCTCGTTGGGAGTTGTTTTTTCTTGAGATTGCTGTCGTTTCTGGTCATTTTGTTCCGTAAACTCATTAGTGCCAACTTCACTGGTGTCCTTTTCCGGCTTTGCGCCAGATATTGGTAAATTGGCTGTTTTTTCATCGGATTGTGTGGGTTTTGATGCTTTAGGTGAGGCATTTTTGCTTGCGCGAGAAACGTCATTTGGAGCCACTTTTGACGAAGCTTGAGAAAGTTGAGAATCGGATTTGGCAAGGGCCCCTTTGTTCTCTTTGGGAGTTATTTGTTCTTGCGATTGGGGTTGTTTCTGGTCGCTCTCTTCTCTAAGGTCATTGGCACCGATTTTGCCTGTGCCATTTTCTGGAATATTTCCGGATTGTGATAACTTGGCTTTATTTTCGTCTGGTTGACCCTCTATTGACGCTGTAGGTGAAGCGTTGTCGCTTGCGCGAGCAACGTCATTTGGTGCCACTTTTGACGAAGCTGGAGAAAGTTGAGAATCAGACTTGGCAAGCTCCCCTTTGTTTTCTTTGGGAGCTGTTTGTCCTGAGGATTTGGATCGTTTCTGGTCACTTTTCTCTGTCAATTTATTTTCACCCACGGTGCTGGTTCCCGATTCTGGCTTTGGTCCTGATTTTGGTAAATTTTGTAAATTTTCAGCTGGCTGACTGTCCTGATTAGCTGGGGTTGAGGCATTTTTATTGTCAGGTGAAAATTCATTTGGAGCCACGTTTGACGTGTCTGATGGAAGTGTTGTTCCGGATTTTGGAAGCACTGCTTTTGTGTCATTAATAGACAAAGATCCAGGGGATGGTGATGGTTGCTGGGAAGTTTCATTACCTAACGCATTGGTGGCTACTGCTGTGGTGTCAGACGCATTTTTTATAGCTGATTGCCCCACGTCTGTGCTAGTTATATCTTTTGATGTATCGGAAGTTTTAAAATCTTTTACACTAGATGGTTCTGGTTTATTTTCAGGGAGTTGTGATGTACTCTGTTCAATATTTCCTTGAGTGTTTGGTAGTTTTGTATCATTTTTCATTTCGTTGCTGGGTTCTGACGCTGCTTGCTGGGAAATGTCAGTGGGCTTCGTTTTTACTGATTGTTTTTTGTCTGGATTTGTTTTTAAGGGCTCATTGACCTCGCCTATTGATGTGGTTGCATTTGAACTTGTATCGTTTCCTACGCCTGTTTGGTTTGATGAATTATCTATAGATGGTTGAGCCGACGTTATGGCTTGTTTTTTGGTTAGATTTGGATTTTCTGCTACATTCTGTCCCTTTTCAGAATCGATTTCAGCGCTGGTGTTTGAAGCAGCGTAGTCTAATGCTTCTTGAATTTCCGCCTTTGACATGATATATTTTCCAACTTTAATGGGTTTTAGTGTTGTGATACCTTTTGATATATTTCTAGGAGTATTTGATTCACTGAGTTTTTCCGTAGTTGTTGACCAGCTAACGTCTTCGTCTGACAGATCTGGTGCATCCGTGACTACAGTATCTTTTACTGAATTTTTATTTTTGGACTTTGACGTCTTGCCTTGTTTTTTCTTGTTCGGAACTTGGTTTGGAAGTGTACCTGTTGTAAGGAGCGTTATAATGGCACTTGATTTTTCTGTTGAAGACACAATAACTTCCTCAGATTCTTCTTCGTTACGTCCAAGTTCGCTGTCTTCCTCATCATAAAAATCTTCATTTTCTAAGTCTTCAGGAATTTCTGCTGTCACAGTTTCATTTTTTTGTCTTGCAGCAGGTGCAATGGTAGTTGTCTTTTGTATTTTCCGACTACCTTCTTTTCCACTTTTTTGACGATTTGTACTTTTAACTGGAAGTTTGACTGATCCCACTTTTTTACTTGTATTTCCGGATGTAATAGTGTTTTTATTTTTTTTACCCTTTCCTTGTTTTAGTTTGGTTAGAGAGCCACCAGGAATGATACCAGAGGATGTCCCATTTACCGTTTTTTTAACATTGGCAAGTCGATCCTGGATTTCAGAAGGCTCACTGTAGTCATCGTGAGAAACTTGATGTGTAGTTACTATTTTACTTTTTGAAATTGCGGAATTGTGACTTGTAACTTCTCCAAATTGTCCTTGTAAATTTGGCATTTTCAGCTTATCCCAAGCTTTTTGTATAAGTTTCTCTGTTTGTAATGGTATTAAATCTAATCCTAGCTTCATTCCTGGAGCTTGTGGTAAACCTTTAGGAATTTCCGAGTCCTTGTTTTCAACTTCAACTAAGGAAAGTTTTTGTTTTTTCCGACTGAGAGCATTTTTGAGCACTTGAGAACTTTTTTGTAATTTCTTAACTTTATTTGCATGAGACTTGACGGCGACATTTATGGGTACTTGATGTTGTTCCACAGCTGAATCAACATCATGACCTATGTCCTCCTCAAGTTCGAGGAAGTTACTTGCACCGACACTTATGTCTCTGTTTAACTTTAGAATGAGACACAGAATGACCAATCGGTCAAAATTCTGTAGATTTTTCATGTCTTTCTCAGTCGATATAATATTATCAGGATAGAAAAACATTATGGGAGGCTCTCAAGTTCAATATTCAGAAAAAAGCCATTCAATATTATTCGTCCATTTGTTATTTCATTCGTTGAGGGAGAACAATAGGATTTCATGCTCATGCTGTAGCCATTTAGCATTCATAAAACTGTTTAGTTCATGCATAAGAACTACTTTGTACTATGTGGATTTTTCATGCAAACTATATTGTCGTACATTCAATTCATATGCGTCAAGACGTAGTAAATGAGACTCAGACTGTTTCATTCTCGTTGGCCATGAGAAGTCAAAATAACAATGACGGCAATTAAAGTCAATACAATATCATTCTCAACATATTAAATTGTTTAGCTATCCCAAAACGAATATTATTAATTTCTTCATTTCCATGCAAGTAGTCAAAAGTTATCCGTTCTGTCAAATTTTTATTTAGTGAACTGTCAAAAAAAAAACTGAAAAAAGAACGATCATTGGGACACACACAAAAACGTAAAACGAAGAAACGCGGACAACGTGCAATTTTATTTCGTTTCAAAACTCGTGTAAGTTATTTTAGTTTTTTTTTCGTTTGCTTTCTTTTAAATTATTGTAAATAAATAATATTTTCAATTTTCAAAATAGTGCATTTCTTGTATAAGTTTAAAACTAACCTAATACATCATATTATAGTATCGTGACAATTTGTAACAATGTGTTTTAGCTACATTTCCCAAATATACTGCCAAATAGTTAATTTTGTCAAGAAACTTGAAATTTGGAAAATTCAAAAACATATTATTTACTCTTCTATTTTTTATCAGTGCAATCGGAGCTTAAAACGGTATGTACAACTAGTTCTAACTTACACAGACAACTTTGTCTACAATAAAACATGCTAAATTTCTGCACAACACAACGCCTACTCAACATTTTTCAATAGCAAAATAAATCAACAATAATAATTGCATTAATAATTGTAATAGGTTTAATTATTGTAAACATAAACAATGAAGTAACCTTACCCGTGATTTTTTTTTTCAATGCAATAGATAATAATTATTGTATGCACAAAAACAAACATAAACGTAAGCATAAACGAATTTTCTGCATAACAAAATGTCTTTGTCTTACTAATAACTACTTTTTTATAGTAAGAAACTAAGATTCCCAAATGTAAAAAAAAACATTAAATAAACATAAGTAGAAAAAAAGGCAGTCTATTTGAAATTTGATTAGATATTAGTTGATGGATAAAATTGCCTACTGGAATCCGTCATAAAAAATCTAATGAGTCATTATTCTATGAGTACATTCCTTTTCAGGATTCGGACTTTGGATCTACAGTAGTCACTTCCGGAGACGGTAATTCTTGTTGTTGTTGTTGTTGATTGTCGTCTTGTTCCATTGTAGGCGGCTTGAATCGAGGTCTTGGGGCAAAGGGAGGAATTGGTGGTAATGGTCGTATTTTTGTAGAATTATCTTTCTTTTTACGATCTTCAAGTAAAACAAAGTACCATAAATTAAACCTGGGGTCAGCCGGTAAGTCAAGTTGTACTTCACTTATCAACCGAAATCCCAAAAATCCACCAAATCCATGTGTTGTTTTGTAGTAGAGGCCGATTCCTCGTAGATGTGTCATGTTTTCACTAGCCATTATCATTTCTTGAGTGTCGAAAAATGGGACGGGTGTCTGACCGGCATCTTTTTTTAATGATGACCCTTGTACTCGTAGATACTGATTTGTTTTAGAAATTGGCTGCGATGCTCCAATTGCATTTATTGGATGTTCTGAATTTTCAATGTCAATTTCATTTCGAAATCTGGAATCATTAAAATTAAAAACCCAACCAGCATCTGTCGGATCCAGTTCACCTGTCTCATGCATTGCAGTTACCTACAAGAAGAAGAAACGTTTCATATTTCATATTATATTTTACTATTTTCTTTTCTTTTCCCCTTTGAACTTTTTATTTATTCAACATAATTTTAGGTATTTACGTGAATTTGAAGAGTCAGTTCTGTTTCAAAATATCGATCGACTGGGATGTGAATTGGTTTGAATCGAACACCGGTGATAGCATATCCTTGAGGTGCAACTATCTCATCAAGAAGTATATTTTTAGACTCTCGACCCAATCGGAAAACTTGAGAAAAATTTGTATTATCCACGGGAGGATTTTCCACCCATTGAACTGTCGAGTTATCAACAAGTCCTTGACTTGTTGTGGCGGCATCGGCAATCTATTATAAAAAAAGAGAAAGTTGTACGACTGAATACATAATACATAAACTTTCACTTTTATTTTTCATGGAAGTATATAATAATGAAATTGGTTATGAAAATCAACCATTACTGTATTGTAGTACCTGTATATGTATTTGGTCTGCTATTTTTACAAAACGAACTCCAACGACAACTCGATTATTAGAAATGTCAGACATTTGAGGAACTACACTGATGTACCGGTGACTGCTTTGTCCAAGAGGTTCATAACATTTACACAAACACACCTCACACTGCTGAGGTTCATATTTGGTTATACCGGATCTTTCGGAAATTTGATGAGAGCGTACTTTCTCCAATTTAGTTTGACATGTAATCTCTATTATTATATGTAACATAAAAAAGACCTAATATAATTTTTTAAATATGCAAAAACTTTAGTTGTATACTCAATGTTTTTTCATACTTTCTCCAAGTTGTTTATACATTTTGCCATCCGATTGAATAAACTCTATGTAGCGATTCTCTGTCTCTCCTTTGCATACTTTTGCATTTTTTATCCTGGTTGTAGTGCACTGTAAAAGGTGAAAGGTGTATTCATTTTCAAATATTCAATATACATATTTGTTTCATTTAAATATACTTTCTACTTTCCACTTCATACTCTATACTTTTCATACTGGTTTTAATCCCATATCCAAAATTATTGGCAAAACTTACTGAAAGTCCACTGTTTGGACAAATAGTTCTTTGTGATCCCGGGCATTCCAGACCCAACCTTTGTTTTTCCCAACAGTCAAAGTCATCATCACTTTCCAAGCATTGCCATTCCTCAGATTCACATGGTACAGAAGAAAATGCTCCGTCAAACATATCACAACTGTCTCGACATGTTTGAGTTAGGGAAAGATTACGTTCTTCTGCCATAAAACTCTAAAAGGGTTTAATATAATATAAATCAGTTTGTAGCTTTTAAATTCCCTGCATTCAAAAGTTTATTCACAAATCTATAAAAAATAATAAAGCTTGGAAAAGTACACTTACCGTATCAAAATCATAAAATCTTGCATAATTGACACCTTCGACAAAATTTCTTTTTCCAGGTTTTTCACTTTCAGTTTCAGGTGGATCACATCTCCAAGTCCTAAAAATTCAAAAATAAACGGAAGAGTTATTTATAAGGTAAAACTAAATGGTTTTATAAATATGGTAAATTTGCAATATGTCTGTTTTTCAGCCCTCATTCACAAATATGGATATGTACACAATTTCCATATTCATGAAATATAAATTTAGTAGAGTGTACATTATACATTATACATGATTGCATGACATATTATTATGGTCGTAATTCACAAAGCATGTTATATTATGTATACATGCATACATTAAAAATATTTAATTTTGGAAATTTCACTGTTCATTCCATTATAAAAACAAATGCATATAATATTAGACTGAACTACACGTTAAGGCTTTGTAAATTGTGAATTATGGCATATTACATATCATAATGTACATTCCAAGATAAAATGTGAAACAATTTTTGTAACTAAAAGTTATAGGTAACCAGGCTTCCTGTGGTGCACGTGTGATGGGATCATCCTCCACTTTAAAAGCTTTGATCATTTCATTGTAGTAAAATTCATAGAAAAACTTGAGATGTTTATCTAATGCTGGACCCATCTTTAAATTGCATTTGTCTGTAAATCAAACAATGAACACATGAAATGTGTACAAAATACAAAACATGAACAAATAAAACTTTTTTTGTAATTTGTAATCAGTAATTATTTGGAATATAAGATTGAAATTATTAGTTATGGTTTGATGTTAATTATAAACATCAAATAATCCGTCACATAATTTTATAGCCTAGAATTATTAGTTATGTAAAGAAAATGTGTGTACCAACTGACCACGAATACAGTGTTGCATCTCTCCAATATTTCTCATTACATAGTACTTCATTTCCGCACTTAAAATGTAAAGGAGAACATAGATTGGAATTTCATAGTCTAGACCATGAATGCCAACATATTCTTGATTTCCTAAACACTGAGCTTGGTGTCCATAAGAATCAACGTCTTTGTATGGTCCAACGATTTCTGGCTATGGAGATGTATCATTAGTTTTCATTCATTTTTCAGATTGAACAGAACACAAAACAAACAAACAAACAAAGTTTCGATTTCCCAATTTTTTTAGCTTC